>JAQGCS010000397.1:0-23807 GCA_034702105.1 Fuscozetes fuscipes
ATTGTCATTTGTCTAACGCCTCTACCAATATGATTGACAATTGTCTTATTCTTACGACAGTATGTCTTTTACTGTATGTTTGGTCTTTAGGCAATATTTTTCGACTTTAAACAATCAAACTTTAATAACCTGAATGTAATTCCTATGTTTGTATTATGTTTGTGTAAATCCATTCTTGTATTGAAGAATATTCTTGGTCTTCAATTATAGATATCTTCGATGGAAACCTTAAATCTATATTAAGTCTGTTCTTCAATCTGTCGCGATATAAACAAGCGATTAAAGCTCAACAACAGCAACAAATATCAGTGCCTGTCCAGCATCTACACCACCACAACTCAAGTGAGTCTACTCAGCATCTGTCTCAACAGAATCGAATAGGTGTAACTACAACGCCATCCATAACTCCATCTGCAGCCATGCTATCCAAGTAATTCATTAACTTGTTTATTGATCGCATGAGTCATTCCCCCCAAAGAACCGAAACATCGATCGAAAGACTATGAGAAGAGGTTTCGGTGTAAAGTCGGCCACAATGTGTCGCAACTCTCGTCAAAACCTGATTTGTTTGAATATATTTTGAATGTATTTCTTTGGTTTAGGCTTCCATTTGCTAATAATAACAATAAGGCAAACGCCAAGAATTCCTGTTCTGCTATACCGGTCGGCCCCAAGAAGGCCAATGTTGGCGGAAGTATTCCTTCATCTGTGAGCTCATCCATTGCCAAATGTGCCTCAACTCAGGGTAAGAGATGTCTTTGAATTCTCTAATTTCATTTATTTGCGCGAAAATGAGAGATAGTCTCCTAAATAGAGTGAAGGCATTTAAGCCAAGTCTTCACTACAAGAATATTGAATCCAATACTTAGCTTTCATATGCTGTGCTCTAAATTTGTAAATATGGTCTAACATGTAATAAAGGGTTTATAGCTCCTTAATTCTCGTTCGAAGCCTTATTTTTCTCATTCATTTCCTGAGTATTGAAACCATTTCCGAATAAAAGAGTATTAGTTTCGGTTTATTATCAATAATTGGATTATAAGAGTCTATAAATTGAATTTTAGCTCAAAATTATTAAAAACCAATTATTCTCTATTAATGTTCTAATGTATTGATTTATTTTAATTCAAGTATTAAATACTAAAAAGTACTTAATTGAAAATTTTCGCATCAATTGAAAACTTTAAATTTGCTAGTGCATTTTCAAAAGTGATTTGAATAATTGAGAGTTGAGTACATTCTATGCTTAATGACTTTCAACGACTAATCAAAATTATATTTCATTTGTTACTCACAATTATTAACAATAGAGAGGAAAATATGTTTGCGATAAAAAATGGCCTAAAAGTGTGGCCCCTTATGATGGCAAACAATCGAATGCATTGTTAGGAAGAATGCAATTAAGATATTTTGAACTGAAATTCTTTTCAATATTAGCGCCTCATTAATATTATAAGTTTTGATGAATTGGCTTTTATGGGACATTCGTTTAATTTTAGAACAATTATAATATGATTTATTGCAAAAGATTAAAATTAGTTTTTTGCCTGTAATTCTCGATCGGAATCATTACTAGTTCTGAATAATTGTGTTGAGCTCTAAATTAATGCCGAATCAGAAGAGTCTTATTTTTTTAATTGAAGTTCAGGACAATAGTTAATTGTTTTGTATTTCTGGTTTATTATGAATCAGTTTTATCGATGGGTCTAAATGACAGAGTGGTTATCATTAAATCAGAATCTGCAACACCTTCTGCTGTTCATATCGCCCACCAGTGCATTGACTCTATTCTACAATTCTCACAACACTTTTCATCGATCGATAGACCAATGATTATGTTATTACAGCCCTTTTGTAGAGTCGACTAACGGTTATTTATGGCGTTTTCCCCGAAAATACAATTTTCTAAGTTTTCTTCGAGTCATGAATTCTTTTCATTCAAATGGTTTTCTTTAAATCGCTTTCAAACATAAAGAAAACTTATTTTCATTAAATATAAATGCGATTCAATGACATTCAACTGTAATTCAAGTCTCTGTAAATATTATTCACAAATAATTATAGTCTTAGAATCAGAATAACATTGAATTTATTTGATTTAATTATTATTATCGCACTTATCGGCGAATTATTTCACCGTATAATCGATTTTCAACACATTTTGATTATAATCCAAAGAATTCTGAATTAATTCAGAATTAGTTTTTTTGTATCAATCATTTAGACTCTAATGACTTTAAACTTTAAAAACAATATTTAACTATTGAGAGAATTTGAAACACTGTTTATCCTTAAAATGTTTGGTTAATATCACTTAACATTCAACTCATTGTTTGTATAAATTTATAATTGGCTTCAATTCTTAGGCGAACTGTCGACTCAATTACTGTTTCAGAAACGTCTTATTCCACAGATGTTTACACAAACTATCTCTTAATGCAAATACAATATTCAGATCCCGAGAGTTTGGTTGAACTCCAGAACAGAAATTCAGGGATAAAATGACATGAGTTGAGAAACAACTCAGTTTTCCTATCAATAATGCAATGGTTTTCCCAATAACTGTAAGAACATTACAATAGTTGTCTGCTTTGTATATATCTGGACTTCTATTGATTCAAAATGAAAGGAACGCACGAATGAACACATTTCTAAACAAGAATTTCAGGAAAACTGAGAAAAATATAACATTTGTTATAAAACAAACCGAAAATAAAAGTAAAAGAAAGCAAATGTTTTTGAGCCGAAAAACGCAAATATTGTGTAAAAAAAAGTTCAAACAATTGGAGTTCATTCGTGTGTCTGTCGTCCGACGCGTTATTACTTTCAAACTTATATAATATATACAATTGTTATGTCTCTGAACTTATGGGAAATGAATGCACTGATGGTTTTGAGCCTAACAACCGATAGTTTGTGTGTTGGTTCGCCTCCCCTTCTAAATGATTCAAAGAACGGAGGGATTTCTCGGCCGATGCGCTGAACCTACAGTAGCGGTGAACAGACTGCTAGCGGTGACGGATAGCTTCTCTAAGGGCTCGTCGATTCACAGTTAGGCTAATGTCAGTTTGTTATGTATGAGCTCTTTTGCATTGAACCAGAGTTGGGCCACTCCATCCCTGCGATCTAACTAAGAGCTACTGCTTGTATTTGACTGTCATTCAGTTTTTATGTGTGATCCCAGTCTCAAAGCACTTCCCCAGTGCTAACAATACGTTCATTGAGCAAAAGTTACGATCGTTTTTATTGTGATCGCGATTTGTATCTCATCTTTGGTAGACATCGATTGCAAAAATCAATTCAAGTAAGAAATGAATAGAATTTGAGTGCAATTAATTCATTTAAACGAGAAATCGCGTGCGATATTGCATTACATATTACTTAAAGTGCTTTTAATGATCCTCCGGACTCGTGTCTGAGCTGTATATCCATTCCGTCCCTATTGTTTCGTAAATCAGCCCATTTTGAGTCAACTCTATGCTATTGTCTCTCATTTTCGTTTGTATTTAACTAAACTTTTCATTAAAAGAGATAATACAACGATTGTTCAAAAATGGCCGCAAAATTTCAAAGTTGATTTTTGTTTAAATCATAATACATTTTGCAGATAAATTGCTTTCACTATAGTTTTATTAATTCAGCAATATCAATTACAAATTATTTATGATTATGCACATGAAACACTGCATTTGCCTCAAATTGATTTCTGGTGACTTTCCTACCATATAATGAATAAGGGATGTGTGCATTTGTCCTTACATCAAATAATTGAAAACATCACTGATTACTTTGAAATATGTCTTATGGCTCATAAGTTATGGGTATTTATAATGAAAACGGAGCCATAATTTACTCTAAACTATAATTAATTACATTTCATAGAAGATAATTAAAGAAATTATTTGGAATTCCTCAATCGATTGAGCATGTTTGAATTAGTTGGGAAATATGTCATTCTCTTTAGTTATCGGGTATGAGTATAACCTCAATGATTGACCACTCGATCAGTAAAGCATTTGGAAGTTCGTGTTTTCAATTATTTTTTTTAACTGAAAAAAGATATGAAATTTTCGAATTCAATCTTCAATTTAGAGGACCTCAAGCAGTGTGTCACTGATAACCACCCAGAGTCAGACATTCATTTGCAATTAGCACATCTGATTGGTTTTAGTTTAGTTCAAATATCTGTTGTTTTGTATGAACTCAACTGAAAGTTGCGACCATTTGTGAACTGTCTGTTGAACCGAATTTTCGTTATCATCGGTTTGTTTCTAATTGTTTTGATATTGTTTTGTGCAGATCTAATACCAGCAGAAAGTGCACCGACACCGCACCCAACACCTCCGCTACAGTCAACAAATTCGAGTAAACAATCGGCTAATCAAACAACGACTCAAATCCCAACCAAAGGAATTCGAGCCTCTCGTCCTTCCTCTACATCATCCATACCTCAGATATCGGGTCCGAGTGTTAATGCGAAGACAAATGTGATATTGAGGAACAAACCCAATGGCTGTACTCAACAACAGTCACAACAACCCCAGCAAACAATTGTCGATAAGATTAGACAAAATAACAAACTTTCAAACGGAGAACAAAGTGTTCCACAAATACACTCAAACTCTGTAATCGTATCGAACAACAGGACTGAGTCCAACATATCAAAGAGAATCAGCAGTTCGTCCGGACTTAAGGCAAATGTCAGTAACTTTAATAGGAATTATATTATGAGTGCCAAACCTACGTCTTTATCATCAAAACGTATACAACCGCCCAGAAGTAGACCCACTTCAACACTAATAGACAATAATACTATTGCGTCAACAATGTCCACTTCCCAGTCATCGTTCAATACCTTACAGACTACTATCTCTAAACCGACCGCTGCCGTGAAGGGAACGTTCAAAGTATTTGCCACAGAAGACAACAGAAAGAGTACGAAGAAATTGGAAAACCAATCCTCAACTTCTGGACAAACAACAGAAATGAACGGCAATTGCAAAAAAGCAATCGATTCAGACAAATGTCCACAATTTCCAATTCTTTACTCTAAACCCGAACCTAGTATTGTAATGGTATCGCCCATTATGTCTAGAGATAAAAACAATGCAACTTTCAAAACAATAGAAGAAGAGGAGAAGAATTTGAAAAAATATAAACAATTTTATTCGAAAAATTCAACCAAAAGTTCAAAGAAATGTGAAGACAAACAAAACAAAAGCGACAACAAATCCAACCAAATAATGAGTGGAGACCCTCACCAGTCATCTGAATCAAGTTTGATGGACTCAACGTCATCTTCTATTGGTGAGGGCGAAGAATCGACCAGTAATAGTGATGTTGACTTAGCACTGGTCAACATAAAGCCAATGCCACCACTGGTCAGGACATCACAGTTCGCTTTCTTGAAAAATAATCAAATCAGTCAATTGTGTAATGGAACCGCTTATTCCAGATTTCCTAACAATTATTCTACGATAGAGAACGGGTATATGAGTGACTGCGCTCTCCTAAACAGCTCTCGGCCCAACTCAAGAGGATATTATTCGGTGACGGGTTCCACCACTGGTTATGTCAGCGAAACAGATGTCTGTTCGCCACAAATCAAGAGAAATCAATTCTTGACTGCAAGAGAGGAGTATCCTCCCAGTCCTACGCATCGAAATTATGCGACGGATACCGACAGGTAAGCTCCTAAATTTCATATGAATTTACCTATTCTGATTAATTTAGTTAACTTGGTTGGTTTTAAACTAATTTAAATCTGATTTAACTAAAAAACGCCAAATTAATGACAAAATGATGGTTTGTTTCTAATTGTTTCTGATGACCGACGGTTGTAGCCTTTTTATTCCACTTCTAAATCTCCTAGGATTTAAAAATTTTGATCCAAAAATGGCTAAAAACCTGAGGTCAAGGACCTTACCCATTCATGTCATTAATGATAATTTGGAATAATTGTTTGTATCGTTATTTTAGTAATTTGTTTGCAACAAAACCACATTTTTATTACTTTTATTTCTATAGTTTTGTTTTGAGTTATTGTTTTTCATTAGATTTTCAATTGATGTGAATTTTGATTTCAGTTTGAAAAGAGCCGCAAACACTTTACACAATGACAACCAAATGTACGAGATAAGAAAACTGCGTCGCCAATTGGATCAAGCCAATGAAAAGGTCTCTTCACTTACCGCACAAATGACCACAAATGTAAGTCAAGCCATGCTTTTATATGGACAAAAAATACATTCAAACTATTATTAGTGTCAAAACAAGTTTACATTCAATGACAACACCATTACCTTTATATCATATTTCAAATGCAATTAACGATAATTAGACTTGAAATATCCAAGGTAAATTCGTTTCATATCTCAACATAATTAAAATGAATATAACTTTAAAATCTATGTTTGAGACAACTTAAGAGAAAATTGTGATCACATCTAATGTCAAATTAAGTCTTAAAATAGCGATCACTTGAAGCAAAACCTTTTTTCATAAGTGAAAGAAGTTTTAGACTAAAATATAGAGTATATAAGTTTGTTCATTTTTTACATTCATTATTTCTCTTTGAATCAAAATGCACTTTTATACTTCGCATTATAGAGTAGTACTATTAAATATCCATGTTCTTTATTAAAATCTCATTGAATAGAAATGTTTATCAAAGAACTTTCATTCGTTATTAATTAACTTATTTATATTTATTTATAATTATGCATAATGATGACTCATAGAAAATCACTATGGAAATATGAGAATCCATCTATAAATGCATTTTTGTGTTCTTTGACAAATATTTGAACTAGTCCATTTATCTGATTAAGGACTAGTAAACGCTTGTATTCAGTTTGAGATCAAAGTGTTTCGCTGTTGTTTTATAGTTTTGTTTAAATGCTTGTTCACCGAAAAAAATGATTTCTTTATTTGTGACATAATTTAATATTTGTGATAATACCAAGTCTTGAAGCGCTTCAAAAGTTTTCGCATTAATTTGTTTCACGCATTTGTCAAAGAATTTTGTCGCAAAACAGAAAACTGACTTATTTTGTATATGTTTTCATAATTTTCATAAATAATTGGATTTGGAGCGGATTTGCATCACAACTAAAGTGTGAAATGTAATTACTGGCCTCACTTGCTTTAATTACTTGTGCTGGTGACAAAAAACAGAAAGACCTCAATCTGAATGTCTTTTGAACTCTCGGCAGTAAATTCTCGTTTCCTATCAATTTTTTGTACACTTTTGTGTTGTTCTGTTCTGGTGTTGGGGGAGGACTTGTGGTTCGCTATCGCAATACCGTTCACTTTTCAAGTTTTAGTTCAGGGCTTTAGATCATAGCCGTCATAGAGTGAGTGCCAGAGTGTCTCACAACTAATCTGTTTTCAAAGTTATCAATAAATTTTTGTTTAGAATATCGACTCTAAGCTCAAGACTTGTTTATGAAATGTGTGTCGTTCCCAAAAATCTGTGGGACAGTCGTATGGCTTTAATGGTCCAAAGAGTCCAAACAATTTTCAAATAGGAGTCTCTGAAGCACTACTTTTGTTTGCAATTGAAGGCAATCGTTGTTATTATATTCGAAACTAAAAGGCTTTTCCTCAAACTTTCTCCTCTCTCTTCGCTAATAAACAAAATTCAAAGCATTTTATTCTTAGCGACTGTGAGGGTTGGCCTCTCAATGTACGACTGACTGCAGGCCTGTTGGCGAATGCGTGCTCTCGAAGCAGCTGTGCTTTGCTTACCAGAGATGTGCAGAGTGAACCGATATGAGATTGCCCTCCGACCAAAATCATATGAAGTTAATCAGGAATATGATATAAAATTCAGGGCCACCCAACTCGAAAATGTCATGCCCGTTATTTTAATTGAGCTTGCATAACAGGATTTAGGAAGACTTAGATGTGATTGCGAATCAACACTTTAGTCAATAATAAAATATTTGTGAGTCTTTTATCCCCCTTTTGGATGTTACTGTCATCACTCCCAATAGTTACTAGACATTTGCAGAGTGTCTTGCACACCTCTGTTTAGTGATATGTTCGCGAAAAGTTTGTCTCTACTGTTGGTATCATCCATTTTAGTCACTCATTTGAATTTGAGTGAGTCTGTCGAGAGTCAGTTTAACTAATTTAAGTGTTTTTACAAATTTTCAATTTTGTGTTCTTCGCATCTTTTGAACACTTGAGTCGTGCAACTCTTTGAAGCAAATATTGATTCTCCGAAAGTTATTCACAAGTTTTCAAATCAACTTTTTCTCTGTCGGAGTTCGGATGAGAGTACAGAAGGAAAAAGTTGTGGTCAGAGGTATTCCAAAGATGTGAACGATCGATAAAACCAGTCAATGGTTGAGAAGAAGAGAAAAATTCAATTCGTGTTCAGTTCCCAAGTTATTCATTTATAAGTATTTCGATAATAAATTATTATAATAACAATAATAATAGTTTTCGATTAGAGTTATATAATAATAATTTTTGGTTTTCACTGGAGTTTTGTGTTATTGCACTCACTTTCCAGATGCAAGTTTTGTGACCCAAAAAAATGTTGAGTTCTGATCGAAACTCGTTGTGTCGCTTAAGGCACAGTTTGTGACTTCCATACCATTAAGTTTTGGATGAATTTTTAGTAAACTCTAAGCCAATAGTGATATCAAAGCGAATCAATGACGATAATAGTGATGTAAGAGCCGTCAAAACAGCCTAAACTCGTTTTTGCCACAATCAACACAACACTCCTTCTACTGATATATCTCTGTTTTGGTCTCTTAGAGGCAACACATTCTTTGTGGCCAAACAATGATTGTCTGTTCTAGACTTCGGTTCGAGTTATCTGTTGCTCACTCTCTCACACAATGTGTGCAAACGTTTGAATAAATAAAACAGAGGGAAGTTTTTTCGCGTCTGAATTACTCTTTTAATATACAACTGTAATGTAAAGTCTGTAATGTTATACTTTCAGTGCACAACTGTTTTGCCCGTACTTTCAATACTTGTGCTCAACTGACTGTTCCAGCAGTTCACTCAATTAAGAGACACCAGAGCTCTTCTAATTGTTTGTTATATGAATGTGTGCTAACAATCATATCAATGCACTTATCTCTCGAGACTGCTATCGATTGCAAGTCTATTGTGTATACACTGTATAGAATTCATTACTCGGTATTTTAGTTTCGATAAATTGTGTACTGAATTGCAAATCTTTAGTAAAAAGACTGCAAAAGACGTTTATTTTATCTGTGCTTTTGATGAACGAGTTATTAATCAACGAACCATTGCCTTAGTATTGAAGTATTCAAATATTCAAGGTCTCTTCATTTGAAAATCTATTAATATATTGAATACATTAAAGTCTCACTTAATTATATAACTGAAGTGATTACTAGTCTTTATTGATCTTGGTGCCCTCAAACATGTCGATCTATTGCACTCTTCCCCGTAGACATCAATTCAGTGGCATTAATCAGCGCCGGAATACTGTAGTCAGTGCAGAGGAGGCGCGCAAACTGGTCGACGATCTCTTCAATCCGATCGTCGCTTATGATTGCGATGACTCTAATGATCAGAACTGTCGAAATCTTACGGAACACCACAACTCTATTCGAGTTAATCGAGTGAATGGTCCCAAAGAGTCTGTTTATACAAATTATTGCGAAGCAAACAATTATATTGACTTTAATAATACGCCAAACAATTTGCAAAATAATGACAGAATTAATGACAAATATTCGTCATTAGTTAGCAGTTCAAAGTCTGATCATAGTTTGAGTGGAGTGGGGGCCACTTTGGGGGCCGCCACCAGAGTCACCAACAATGCAAGTAGTAATCTATCAAATATTAATATATCTACGAATAGATGTAAGAATACCGAAACCAGTTATGATTCGTCGACTAAATTATATTATGCTTTCGATAATTTCGAAGACTTTCGCCGAAGGCGTAAGAGTTTAGCGCCTGATTTCTATGGCGGAGGACTCACTAAAAGTCTTTATGGAACCGATTCTGCCTATGAATCCTCGTCGCCAAGTATTGAATCTCTTAAAGGAGATCCACAAAAATGCAAGAAAAAGAGCAAATACTTTACTCTACCGACGCGACGCTCCAGTAATAAGACTCGACTTAAAGATAATGTTCACGAAATCGCTAAAAGACTGTCAAATTTGTCGATCACTAACAGCACTCAAATTAATGCCAGTAATAACAGTACTAATGATTACAACAGTTATGGGACTGCATTGTCAGCCCTTCCCAATAAAATAACTGCAAATCAGACCCTTAACAGCAAATGTGTTGCAAAAAATTCTGTGAATCACCTCGAGTTTCACTGTTGCTGTCGATCCGGTTGTCATTTGAATAATCCAATTCATTCAGACCGAAATAGTGGACCCCATACGGCAGGTTTGGGTCTGCATTGTTGTCAACAAATATTAGAGACCTTATGGGAAGAGCCAACTGTAGAGGCATCTGCTTTGGTCAGGAGTAGGAGCCGACCAATCAGTTCCGACTCTTATAATCCGTCAAAAGGATCCAAACAGAAGATTGAGGTCTTATTCGTATTTTATGTCTAATTTTTGTTATTTTCAATATTCGTAAAACATTTTGAGGGCAAACAGTTGTTGGTCTCATTCCGTAGTAATCTCTGAATACAACTCTTTTGAATCACAAAATAGCATAAAATTTTATTTCTCATAAAAGAAATTATTTATTCTTTTGCTGAGCGATCAACTTTTGAACGATTATAAAACTTAATTGATCATTTAAAATTAATTTGTTCGAGAAAAGTACGTTCAATTATAGCTCAAAATTGATACTTCCAACAAATAATTGATCTTTAATTTCGCGATCAAAAAACAAATTACTTTTAAGAAAAATAATGAAAAATTAGTCAAATCCTCTCAAAGTTGACCCATTTTTGTCAGTTTTAAAGGTCATATTAAAAGTTAACTTTATACCACGACCATTTTCACGGATGAATTCGTATAATTTCTTACAAATGAATTGCTTTTATGTAATTTTGAAGTATTGTTTTTAAAATTGCGATAACAGAGTAAACATTAATTGTAATTATGCTGTATCTCAACCATTACAACGAAATTGTAGTTTGGGATTTGGTCATCTGAAAAAAGTTTCCGCTATAGTCCTCTCCCATTGGTTTGAGAGTCGAGGCAAACATTTGGAAATGTCTTTGAAAATATGATTATCTCTCAATTATTTTAATCTTAACTGCGATTTCACACAATAAAGTAAATTATTTTGACCGACATAATTAAAATTTATCTTGGGGAATCAATGTTTCATTTAATTTGAAAATCACTTAGATCTTAAATGTCCATGTTTCTAAGTTTAGAAAAGAAAAAATGCACTTTTAATCGTCTATTATTACAGGTTTTCAATACTTCCCACTTCTTTTCAAAGGATATGTTTTACAAATCAGTTAAAAAAAACACGAAATCTATTTAAAGAACAAAATTTACTTTTTTAGTGTTTAGAGCTTAGGATAAATAGATTTCCAGATAAATGACTTAAAAATTAATAGCAGATTATTAACAAAAATGTAGGTAAAAAGAGTTTGCAAACAAGCATTTGCTAGATAATTTGGCCAATGATTATACAATGGTTAATAAATGGTAAGGGAGACCAAAATTATATGTTCACAAACTGTGCTGAAGTCATAAACTATAAACTGTAATGATTTAAACATTTTCTATTTGGAAGTTGTTCTCGATTTTAATTAAAACTATGAAACAAATAATTAGCAAAAACTTAGTCAACAAAAGATAAAATAAATTTTTTGGTGACTCTTATTTTTGAACTGCGGGTTAGAATAGTATCTGATTTCCGATTTATGTGTTTTCGCATTCAAAAGCCTTTTTATTTATAGCCAAACATCAATTCAAAAAAGTGTTTGGGGAAGAGTTGTGTGTTTGCAGACTACTATTCTTTAAATTGTTAATAAATATAATTATATTCTGTGGTCTGTTGTTTAGGTCTCCAGTGGAGAGACATTTCAATTTCGAACAAAAAATTATTATACGATTGTGTAAAATGCAATTCACAGCCGAATATATTATCGAATCTTTTTTTCATGAGTCTTATTGTCCTAATTGTGGAGTGTTTGACCCCTTGTGGTAAATCACTCCAAATGTATTCATTCGGGCCTTTCTTTTATTACTGATTATAAGAAACGTAATAATAGTTTCTCTAAAAGTAATGACAGATTAAACTTATTTGAGTTCAAACATTTGCAAAAACTTTAAGCTATTATTTATTGAAAAGAATATCAAAAAGAATAAAAATATGAGAAAATAATGGTTTTGTTTAACATTGTTAAGGCACATATGGTGGCGGCCTTCGAGCAATCATTGTCTTCAATGACCGCCCGATTACAGCAATTAAACGCATCTCTAGAGATGAAGGACTGCGAAATGGATCGGTTGAGGAACACAATCGAGACACTGAAAAAACAGGGCTGTGCTCTTTCGGACACTAATCGCAATGCATCCAAACAGTCAAGTAATGCCAATAAAGTTAAAACCGCTTCACTTATTAGAAGACATACATTTACTAACGAAGGAAAAGGTGAAGGTCAGCACTTTTAGGTCATTCCTATACTAACGAATTGCTAATTTTATTCCGTCCCTCTCATTAAGTTTCTTTCATTTGGATTTTGTTTCTTTATTTTACATTTTCTTTCGTTTTGTATTTGATTTACAATTCAATTATGAAATTAAGTAAAAAATATTGTTTTGAATATGAATTTCGTGAATCGCTTCAAAAGCATTAATAATTCAAATCCAGTGATTATTTTGCATTAAATTTGTTCTCAGATTCCAATTCTCGAATCTCTCGTCAATTATCTGTGGAATCGGTGTCAAGTGTCTCGAGTGGTGCCGACAGCTCTATATCTCACAAATCTAAGAAAAAATCAGAAAAGAGTTTCAACCATTCGAGCTCTGGTTGGCTCAGGAGTTCATTCAGCAAAGCTTTCAAAAAGAATAAGTCAAATGTCAAAAGGGAAGCCTTTTCCGACGCAGAGATCATTGGCAATGGGTCTGGCAATGAGGGAGATTCGAGTTCTGTGCCAAACTCTCCGCTAATTTCTTTCAGAACTGATCCCAGGACTAATGGAAATGATCACAACGAATCAGAAATGGTCCAAGAATTGCGACGACAGCTCAGAGAAAAAGATATGGTTTTAACAGATTTGAGGCTCGAATCACTTACTTCTGCCCATCAGTTGGAAAATCTTAAGGAAACGGTTAACCAATTGAGGGCCGAAATGTTAAATCTTAAGCAGGACAACGACCGACTCAAGCGTTTGGTCAGTTCTAAATCGTTAGCCTCATCTCAAAGTTCAATGACTTCTGGCATATATGGCCAAAATGGACATCCTATTTATGGCTCCACATTTTTTGGCCGACAGAACGGAAATGTAAGCGAAAATGACGCCAATAGTATCAAAAGTTTAGAAATGGAAGCCGTGACCAATGCATTGCTTTGCGACGGCGGAAAACTTGTTACCGTTGAAACAGGAACTCATATAATTGCATCTCTTATTGTGACGCCGAAAACAAATTGGGAACAATTGGATCTAATGATTAAAAAGTCGTTTAAAAATTATATCAGTCGCATAGATTCAGGGTTGGGGTTAGGTCTCACATTAGACGCATTAGCCTGTTATCAGGTGGGATCTGAAAAGATCCAGAGGGATATTTTTGCCAACAAGTCTTCTTCGCAGCCAACTCCAGAACTGCTTCCATTCGGTTATATCGTCAGCGAAAGTCATATTTTTGTGCAGTTCAAGTCAGCCTCTGATTCATTGGTGTTCGACACACTCACTCCAAAATCAATAATACAACGATATATTAATCTTTTGAATGAACATCGTCGTATGATTCTGTGCGGTCCGAGTGGTTCTGGAAAGACAAATATGGCGCACAAATTAGCTGAATATCTGGCTATCAAAAGAGCAATTGATAACCAACATCCTGGTACTGCATTAGACTGCTGTCCGGTTGGATCAATCGCTACATTCAGTGTTGACCACAAATCAGCTAAAGAGTTAAGGGCTTACCTCACAAATGTGGCCGAACAGTGTGAATCAGAGACTCTGTCATTACATTTGCCGACTGTCATCATTTTAGACAATTTACATCATATCGGAGCCATCGATGAGGTCTTCAACGGTTTGATTAATATAACGCACACTAAATGGTCAGTCAATTACTTTTTTCCTTTTCTTTCATTTCCCTGTTATAAGTATTTGAATCAAATAGCATCAATATAGTTTTTTAAGAGGAATTCTCAATTTATGCTTCGCTGATTTGAACGTGGCAATAAGGAAAATATATGTTCAAATCCGTCTTATCTCAAAGTTCTAATGACGAATATTTTTTATTTTGTTTGATTCCAAACCAATAATTTAATTGTTTTTTTTAAACTTTTTTCTTTTTGGTATAAGATTTATGAGAAATAAACTAAAAGTTTAAGAAAACAGTAATCAGTTTTAGAAGAAGAAAAAGTTTGACTCATTTTATATAAAAACCATTAAACTAATGAAACGCTCAGATGATTATCACCACAACAGAAGAGTATTTTCTTCGTATAATTATTATTTTTATTAGTGATAAGACTTACATAAGTTATATAATTAACAAAACAATAATTACACCAAAAATAGTAAACATGAAAACCGGTATTTAGTTGGAGTTTCAAATAATTAATTAAACAAAATGTTATTTCTTTATTGAATGTCTTCTAATAAGAATTACTATGTGTACCTTCCCTTCCCTCCAGTCCTTACATAATTGGAACAATGAATCAAACGACATGTACAACCGCTAATCTCCAGCTCCACCATAATTTCCGATGGGTTTTGTGTACTAATAATATGGAACCCGTCAAAGGATTTTTGGGCCGTTATCTCAAACGCAAACTTATTGAGACCGAAGTGAGAATGGCGTCAAACAACCTTGCTGCTAATCCAGAACTCAGCAAAATTATTGATTGGATTCCAAAGCTGTGGAATCATTTAAATCAATTCCTCGAATCTCATTCTTCTTCCGATGTTACTATCGGTTAGATTAATGAAAATAATATTAATCTTCATTTGTTGTAATTCGTGTTTAATGAACAATATATAGGTCCCCGGCTGTTCTCTTCGTGTCCGATAGATATTAACGGCTCTCAGGTCTGGTTCGCAGATTTGTGGAACTTCTCTATTATCCCGTATGTGATTGAGGCTACTCGTGAGGGCATTCAAATGTATGGACAGCGCACGCCTTTTGTCGATCCGAGCGAATGGGTTTGCGAGTCCTATCCCTGGCACAGGAACTGCGAGTGGTTCCAAAAATTGTTGAAAATTAGAGCCGAAGACATAAACTATGAAAACTCAAAACAGAATAATTCAAACGATAGCGAAAGTTTGGCCCATAGTTCCAGTGATCCACTCGTAAGACATTTATATTAAGTTTTAACTCAAAACTCGTTTAAAGTTAGAGTTCATAAAACTCTAAAACACTTTATTTATAGAATTGTTGTCTTAATGTCTTCAAACAAATTCTTTATTTATTTATTTTTTTGGAATACATCCAAAAATCGATATTTTTCTTAACAGAGTTTGTATTCATTTGACAGTTAAATATGTTGAGACGACTCCAGGAGGCGGCCAACCATTCAACAAATTATTCCGATTCTAGTCAAGCAAATCAGTCCTATAATCAAAACAATGGTAATCCCAATAACAATACGACTTCCGTTTCTATTGTCAATACTGGCATTGAGTCCACTCTTTAATTCAATTTTATTGCAAATAATTTAATAAAATTCTTTTCATACATAAAATGAATATTTTTTAGTGTTTTTCCACTGAATGTTGAAATTTCTAAGTCATTGACTTTTAGATTAATAGCGAAGAAGGATATTATATATACTCTAATATATTATAAAAGATTTTTATATCATTTTTATGTAAATATTTTAAACAGTTTTGTAATTAATTAATTAATTGAATGTTTTTGTCGATAAAAAAATAATAATTTTAATAAAATGTCATTTTATTGGAGAAAAAATAAAGAGAAAACTTGATTTAAAATTGTGTCAAAGAGAATGAGTTATTCATTTAAAAACCAATTAATTATTATTCAAATGATGCGAAATGTTTTCAATTATAACCCGGTTAAGTCTAAATTTATTCATTTGATATTCAATCATCACATACTTAAAATGCAAATCAAATTCATTTCCTTTTCAATCAAAGAATATATTTATTTAAAAAATAAAAGAATGAAATAATTATCGTTTCAATGAATATTATTTGGGTTTTGCGGCAAAACTATCATTACATTTAAAATTATGTAAAGTTGAGTCGTCCGGACATAACAATCTTGTCCATTTAAGGTACTTATTTGAGCAAATCCTGTTCTATAAAAAGATTAAATTCTTTTGATTATTTCAAACATGCATTTAATGTTTGGTTGAATTTTTGGGTGTAATTCAGATTAAACCAAAAGAAAAGCCAAAAATATTTTACGGCTCGATTCACACATAATTCAGGTTTAAGAATAGGATAGGAATGAGAAAGAATAGAACTGTCATTATATGTATGTTTCCATTCCTAACAACTCTTAAGCCACAGATGAGAAAAGAGATCACAATAGAGGAGAATCTCATTAAATAACCTACGCTTAAGTACTCGCAGTTCTATTTGAATATTACTGTTCACCAAAATTCTAGTCAAATATGATCTGCAACTGAAAGGGCGTCTCTGAAAAGGGATGGTTTGCAGGGCGTCCGAAGAAGAAGACACTAAACCTTTCTTTGAAATCTAAGAACTAATAACAATATTTTATAGTGAGGTTCAGTTCAATGAATTGCATTACAAATTGATTGCTTCAGACATTTAATTTGATTCTCTGTCAGTTTCACCCAATCTCTAATGAAATCACTATAAATCAATCAAAACTTGTAATGCATTGAAAAATAATACCTGACATCAATTTAGAAACAAATTTCAATCCATTAAATATAGAAAATTTATTTTATCCATCAAAATATTCTCATATTCCAGTCTTAATACTGACATTCATTGCGTGCGACCAATGCTTTTATATAAAGTTGAATCACATTTAAATGTTAACTATCTTTTCCTAATGTTCAAGCTAACTTATTTGCAAAGCACATAGGCTCTTGCTTAACATTCATATGAGTAGAGTCCCGATGAAGAACTAATGAGTTTTTGCAATTTGAAACTTGTATATTCTTTTGCAATGATATATCGGTGTTAGATGTGAATTAAAAGTTGTGATATTCTATCTTGGATATCCAGAAAAGGCGAATGAAAGGTACGACGAACTTTTGATTTTGATTTTAAATGTGATGGAAATCAGATTCAAAATTAGAATCACTTTTGAAATCAATTTCAGGTTTTGTTTTGTTTCAAATCAAATCTCATTTTTATTCGAAATTTCTTTTTATTCTTTTTTAAGAAAATAAATATAAAGACTTAAAAGTCAAACACAAATCAAATTAAACTGAACCCAAATCTTAGGGTTTTTTATTCTTTTGGTTGCAATAAAATTGAGGAAGTTCAATTTAGTCATCTTCAATAAAGCACTAAACTTTTACATTTTTTTTATTTTTAAGTTTTAAGGAAAAGAGAATAACAAGGGCAAAAATTTACTTCCTGAAATAAATGGACAGTATCTCACTGTATCTGATATAATACTTGAGTGAAAAGTTAAATAACATATTTGGTTATCCATAATGGTCAAGATCAATTATTTAAGAGTAGGCAAAAATTCACAGTTGAACCTGATACATTCTCCAATAAAGAATAAAGAATCTCCAATACTTGTATTGTTTGTAAGTTAGAAAAATATTGTCAAATATTGTCTGCAATTTAATATCTCTCCCTTTTATGACATCATAATCGCGACTACTCTTGCATTGAGTATAAGTGAAAGCAATGGACAAAATGCTACATCACATCAACAGATAAGACCATATTTAAGTGTAAACCCCTTTTGATGTCAACATTTACTACAATAACATTGTTATCAAATAATATAAAACAAATGAATTAATTAATTACTTTTTGTGAATACATTTTAGTTAAGATTTAAAATTTGAACAAATTTTGATTTAATCAGTATTTAAGACATTTTATTAATTCATAATTCATATAAAAAATGGTCAAAAAATTTATTTATTGGTCAAAATGTAAGCTCTTATTTGATATTTGATTTGAATGGTTGTGACAAAAATTGCTGAATTGTGAACATATTATAGCATATTATAAGTTTATCAGCTTTAAATATAATCAGAAACATTTTGTTTTGTCTCTTGTAGTCTATTATCTGAACTCATAATTGAGGTAAAAGTAATGACAATAAACGACACAATAAGTTGAATATTTGACAAATTTAGGGCTCAATTATTGTTACTTAAAACCAAAACCTTTATTGACATTGAATTTAAAAAACTGATCCATTAATAGACGTAAACGTGAAATGCAATGCAAAACAATAACTTGTGGTCAGTGGACAACTGCGGAACTGTCAACTCGTTTGACATAAAGAGTAAGCAATGGTTTCAATTGAACTATCAGAAATTAGAATTCAAGCGACTGTCGGCCTCTCCTCTATCTCTTTGGGCCATCGGTGGCGACCATCAGATTTATATTTATGTTCCTTCGAGTGATATACCGATTAGAGTCTGTGCTTTGACTTATCAAAACCAAAGAAGGTTTCCTTTGACTCCATTTGGGACAGTCCTACTGCCGACTGACAGATCAGAATACAGTTGCGCCGACGGCACTCTCCCTCTCCCGATAGATTGCTTCAAATTGCCCTCCAAGTCCTGGCAGTGGGAAACCGATTGGTATGTCGACGACAATATCGAAGGCGAACCCTTAGAACCTGAGGGCTGGACATATGCCATCGATTTTCCGATGAATTACACAAGTGATAGGCATTGGAACTCTTTGGTCAGACGAAGGCGTTGGTTGAGATATCGGAGGTCTGACTCGAAATACTTATTTGAATAAGTAGTGATATATCAAAGCACAGGTACGTCAGTGTCAATGAGTGGGCTCTTCTTGAAGATTCACTTCACGCCGACTTCGTGAAGGAACCCTTCATCGATATCGCGACGGGTGGTTACAATATGCCCGGTGCTAACAAAGATTGTTTGGCTGTTTGGGCCGTTACCATCATTGGAAGAGTAATGTTCAGAACAGGCGTTGACAGACTCTCTCCGGAAGGTATTTCCTGGGATAATGTTGAAGTGCCCTCCGGTTGGGAGGCAAACCAGATATCATGCGGTCCAACAGGTCTAGTGTGGGCAGTTGCGTGGGATGGATCAGCATTAGTCCGTTCCGGTGTTAACAGAGAAAATATTAGAGGCACTAATTGGTTAAGAGTGGAATCGCCAAATGGCTCCAAATTGATGCAGGTCTCGATCGGTGTGGACGCCGTATGGGCTCTGACCAGAGACGGAAGGGTATGGTTTCGTAAAGGGGTTCGAGGACTTAATTCTGGTCATAACGATGTATCGGCTATCGGTTCGGGTTGGGTGGAAATGGTTCAGGAAATGGGATTATTGTCTGTCACTCCCAATGATCAGGTATTTAACAAACTTCTTCGGCCATCAATTGATTTCTTAGTTCAGGTCTGGGCTCTAAGTGTTGACAAGAAATGCATTTATTTCCGAACTGGCATTACTTATGGAGAACTGACCGGAAAATCGTGGAAAGTAGTGACTCGACAGCCAATTAATGTCTCAAAAGATAGAAATTCAAATTCAAAAAGCAGTGAACAACAGTTGGATTCGATTAGTATTTCATCACAGGATTCATGTTTTTCTTCAAATATCGCCGATTTTCAAACTCAGGCCTGGATTTGGGTGTCGGCGTCTAACTGTTCCATTAATACTGACTCATACCTCAACGCTTCCTTTTCATCTCACGAATCCCTGCCATCACTAAACCAGTCATTCAGTTCGGGATCAAATGAAAGGAAAACATCTGCAGAAGAATGCGAGTGGAGGACAGACATATTAAGACAATTGAACCAAAGGTGAAATATTTTTAAAAATATAATTGAATTAAGTCTCACCTTAAATATTACTCTTTAGGTTTGAAAAAGAGATGAAAGACTTTATGGGACTCTATAATCGAGTAGTAGAGACGGGCACTTGGGTTAAGTCTGGCTCTTGTTTGGTCGCAAAGACTGATAAAACTTATACTCAGTGGTATCCGGGTCTCTTGGAACTCGAAAGACAAGGCGCTGAAAGCGATACGGAAAGTGGAATTCTAAGCATATCTTATTCGCGATCATCTCATTCGTCATTGAATTCAAGGCTATCGAAAACAACTGTGAATTTAGCAGAAATCAAATGCTCTTTCATTGACAGCTCAGATTCAGGACTATATCCAACCAACAATTGTTTAGTGATAATCACGAACTCCATTTTTAAACTTAAATTTAGGTCAGAAGAAGAAATGGATGACTGGTTGGCAACTCTTAATCAAAGTTGTGGTGATTTGCATGGAATCAATGGGAAAACTGCTACTTTCTCTCCACTTATCTATTGTTTAACAAACAAAGGTTCAAAACTACATCATTTCATTGCTTTTTAATAATTATCCAATAATTTCAGGTGACTTATACGTTGGCCATCAGTTGAGTGCTGACCATATTTTCTATTATCACTTATGTGGCGGTCATTTCAAGTCACTGACCGTCGCATCAAATATTTTGTGGGCTCTCTCTTACGATAACGTGGTTTGGATTTATAATTATGGAACTGGAGGTGGAGTTTATAAAGGAATCACTGGACTTAACAGTTATTGTAATCCAATGTCTGATATAATGACTTTTTATTGCTATGAAAATCAAAGATGGAATCCACTGATGGGTTTCGCCTCAAAAGGTCTGTTTATCATTGAATACTCCATTTTCACATATTTTTAATTAAGATCATTACTTCCGAAGGACTTCCAACTGATCGTTATATGTGGAGCGATGAGACCGGAAAGTATGAGTTGTGTAAAGACCTGATTAAAGTGCCGTCAGTGGGTTGGCAATGGCTCAACGATTGGGCCGTCGATTACATGAATTCGAATGAAGTAGATTCTGAAGGCTGGCAGTACGCCATCGACTTTCCATTTGATTATCATCCAAAACGACAGTTCACTGATTATGTTCGAAGGAGACGCTGGTATCGTAAATGCAAACTAACGACGACCGGTCCCTGGAATGAACTCTCAGGCATTCCAATTATAAGTACTTCAATTCATTGTGCAAAATGTGATACAGAGACTGAAGAAAGTTATATTCTAAACGTATGGGCCGTTTCCAGTGAAGGTGAAGCGTTATGTCGCTTAGGTTTAAGTCGATTGTGTCCGCGTGGTCTCTCCTGGCAGCACGTCCCCTGTGATCAACCATTTGTCACTATAAGTGTGGGCGGCGATGAAAATTGTACTCATGTCTGGGCCGTAGCGAGAGATGGTTCCGCTTTCTTGAGGCACGGTATCAGTCGAACCTCACCCTCAGGAACAGTATGGTTTCACACAGAATCGCCCCGACCTCAATGCCCTCTCAAACAAATAGCTGTTGGAAAGACGACTGTTTGGGCCATTGATCAAAAGAAAAGGTTGTGGTTTAGAGAGGAAATAGTTCCCACATTTCCTGAGGGAACTCATTGGAGGAAAGTCGATGACTCTGTTCTCCAAATTAGTTCTAATAATTGCGATGATTTGTGGGCAGTCATCAAAGTTCTCGAAAATGAGTCATTTGTCGACAGAATTGCTAAAAGAGTGGGAATCACTGAACAACAAAAAATGGGAACAAATTGGGAGTTCGTATCAAAAGATTGGAATTCTTTGCAATTCATTTGTGCCGTCGATCGCATCGATGATCCAAAAAATTAGACATTAATTCGTTTTATGCCATAAATTCATTTCTGTTTATTTTTCAATTTATCACTGAAAATCGCATTCTGTGCGATCTGTTATTCTGTGCCGATGTCGGGCCTATCATTAATTCTAAATGCTTTTCATTCGAATATTTACACAACATTTGTACCGATATTTTATAATTATTTTTCAATTTATATTCCAATCATTTAATAGAAATTAATTTAAATTATTATTTAAATGAAATAATAATTATTTATTTTATAGACTAATATATACCATAAAAAAGTTGGATTGAATGAGCGCTCATAATAAATAGTTCGGGAAAAGAGTGCTCATTATATCTAGTTAAAAGGAACATAGCAACCGAGGTAAAGTGCTGAAAATGGCCAAAACTACTTATAATGAGCGCTCATTCAATCTTACTTTTTCGGTAATTAGTTTTACTCATATCTAAAGAGCTGTTGAATATTTAGATTCTAAACATAATTATTTTTAAATTATGTCCAAACAATTATCTGTTTATTTAAATTTGATTTAAATGTGGATAAAATCAATTTGATTTACAAGACTTTCATAGCATAAACCCAACCACTGTTTCCGCGCGAATAGTTGTTAACGCGTTTGGGATTTCCTTCAATTAATTCCCATTTATTTTGTGCACAGAGATCTTCAATGTATTTGTGAAATTTGCCCTCGGCATACATCGGGTCTCTTTCTTTATACTTTTCAGGAAAATCCATTGACCAGCAAATAATTGCCCCTTTTGTCCAAATAACAATTTTGTTAACATTCTGTAAATGTGTTTACATTATTGACATCACCTGGCTTAGCCATACGAATTATTTCAGGGAATGAATCGTAACTGATATGTCCTGGGCAAAAGCACCCAGACATTATAATGTGGTCGTAAGTCTTGTCTTCAATGGGAATCTTTATGTCTTTGGAAACAAAAGAAGTGATTATGTTCTTATAGATATTCCTCTCCTTAGCGATGGCCAGCATTTCAGGCGATCCATCTAAACCATCAATATTTGTGTAACCCTTATCTTTAAGAAGAGATCCAACGATACCAGTTCCGGCTGCGATGTCCAATATCCTTGAACTTTTTGATAACTTGAATTGTAGGAAATGGTCGACAGCCAATTGGGGGCCGTTGTAATCAATAGCACTCAAATCCTTTAATTTTCAATATGTTCAATATTGTGTCTATTTGTTCCTAGCTCACCTTTTCATAAGTGTGAACCCATTTGACGTACCACTCTCCTATAGTTTGAGCAGGATCGCGAGGGTAGAGCAACTGATCGTGAAATTGAAGGGCAGTTTCGTCTTCCATTTATTCCTCAAATATTGAATTCCTTTACTAAAAATTAAACTTTACTTATAATTAATCAAATTATAGGGTTAAGGCTAATATTTAGCCTCAAGGACAGAATAAGCCGCTATCAGACATGGATTGAGCGTAAGCCACGTCATGCGCTCTTATTTAATATTATGAATGTCCAAATAAATCGCTTAACTTGGTTAATTCATTCGCGCGATTTCACAATTTTGATTTGCAGATAAAATATGGAGAGAAAGCCATCAAATATTTCATTTAAAATCTTATCCTTATTTGTAGTTAAAGTAATTTAAACAAATGTTTAGTTGTATTCGAATTATAAACTTTATTTCCAAACATTTTCAATAAATTATCTAATTTTCAAATTGAAGGCCAAATAAAATGGAATAGATTTGGAACTTTTACTTTCAAACATACAATTCATAGAACTTTCATTACATAATGTGTGCACTTTTTGAATGAATTATCAATTTATTTGTTAACTTGAGTCCCTCAGAAAAAATTAGCAGGTAGAGAGAGAGAGAGAGAGAGAGAGAGAGAGAGAGAGAG
>JAQGCS010000398.1:0-23781 GCA_034702105.1 Fuscozetes fuscipes
ATCCCTATAGAAATATCTCAACTACATGTTTTTATACTTTTAAATGATAGATCTCTATCAAATTATAAATGAAAGTTATTTTTAATAAAAAATTGTCACTTCAAATTTAATTATATAAAATGTCTCCGATAAATTTTACTCAAGAAATTTCTAGAAACTTTCTCGTGAGAAATTTCTAGAAACTTTCCAATTTTAATACACTAGCTTATATCCATGGGTAAGAGTTAAGCATAGGCTTTTCAAAATGGATATGGGCTGGGTATGGGTCTGAAAAATCCAAACTTTGAACCCTAGTTTGAATGACTAATACTTTTATGGACCGAATAAGCCTAAGAGAGGATTAAATTCCAAACAAAACTTTTATCATTATTAGAGAAGATCAGGATAACTATTTCTCTACTTGTGATGTAATATAAGCTGATCACAAAGTCTTATCGTTGGTAATCTTCGGTATTTGATGTTCATTAGAATCAGATGAAGAGCTGCACAGAACAACATTTTGCTCCAAAATTGATGTCAAATAATAGATCTTTAATTCAGGAATTCTTTTAATTATTTTCTTTATAAAAGACAGAGACAGTGAGTATATCTTCAAATTTGGTTCAGGCAATAAAATGCACACAAAGTCAATGAATTCAAATAAATTTTTTTAAAGATCGAAATCAGCAAAAAATATTTGAAGTGCTTCAAAACTGTAGGTGTTAATATTAAACCATGTTGAGTGTTCTCCATATTAAAGGAATTTTCAGAGAAAACTAATTAAAACTTTGGAATGACTGACAAATAATAGTCGTCTATACTTATCATTGCATTAATGAATTTTATACTTTGAGCTGATCTGATAATTCAAAAAATTCTTTATAAACTATAAAAGAATAATGAACATGATCAACAGCATTAAGTGACAAATATTTGTAACCTCTATTTCATTCAAATGCTTTAGAAATCGAAAAAAATTCTAAAAAATATTATTTTGTAATATTCGCAGAAATATTGAGTTCTCCATAAAATGTTTGCAATAATTTTTCATTTCAAAGATATGTTCACTTATTCCACATTCAAGTCCTTTGAGATTCCACTTATTTGAAGCACTTCTTTATATTTTTGAAGTTGAATCGAAGGGATCGGAAAGAGAGAGTAATTCTTATTTTGTATCATTTGTTCGAAATCTTAAAAATTATTGTCGAAAGAGTGGAATCTTAAGTCCAAAGTTTAATAAAATTTTATTATTTGCTGTAAAATATTTGAACTCCAGTGTAGTCTTAAGCGAAGAGAATATGTCCTTTATTTTATAGAGTTATCGATAAAGTGTTTCACATTTCGAGACAAGTATTTTACAGAAATTTGTTTTTCGGTGAATTCTCTACTATTTGTTGGCTATATTTTATACCAAATGCAGAGAACCCGGAGCTGTAAAAGTCGAGTGCACACAAATAACAAAATCGTTGAGAAGTTAATGTTTGTTTGGAATTTGTGATGACATGGATTTCCACTTTTGAAACATTTTTAATACTCTGCTGACTATTAATCCAAATCTTTTGAAAAATTCTATTCTCTTCTCATTTGATGCAAAGACACAAACATTTATCCGAAACTTCGCATACATTCATATTAATCATAGCCTTAATTATGTTTTATTCAAATCAGCATTTTTTTATAGGTTTTCATTACAAATATCGAAATACCAGAGAAATATCTAAACTGCGATAAAACAGTGCTAACGATCGAAAATTTCCGACAATTTTCTTTAATTATATACAAACTTCCAAAATAAACAAAATAATCAAACGCTTTGCGAATACTCAACATTTTATTGAAAAGTATTTTCAATTCGTCAGTCATTCTATGAATTCCTATTCAATTGAAATTTCAATCAAAGCATTATTTCTTAATTGAATATTCATTTGAAAGCAGTTATACCTCAAATAATTAATTCACTAAATTTTCTCATTTTTAAGCTTTATAAAGAAACGATGGATAACCGATCTGGCTAATTTATGATCCTGAAATCTAATAAATGTCTCATAATTTTTGTATTATTCCAAAAAATTAATTTTATTAATATTTATTACTCCCTAATCTTAGGGAATCGAACTTATTCTTGGTCAGATCAGGGGTGCCCAAGGTACCCGACCTCAGGGGGGGTCCCTCGGACCAAAAAATCAAGGGGGGTATAGGGTTGTTGTAATAAAGTGGAGACTCCAGAGTCTCCACTTTATTACAACATAGGGGGGTGTATTTTTCTGACTCGCTGGAGGGGGGGGGGGGTACTGGGAGATAATTTTTCCAAAAAATTTGCCGCCTCCCTTCGCTCTGCAAAATTTCGCGTTTGCGGGGCTGATGGGACCGATTTGCCTCAAAATTGGCCAAAAAATTTGCCGCCTCGCTTCGCTCGGCAAAATCTTCGCGTTTGCCTCGCGTTCGCGGAGGGGGGGGTCCGATTTGCCTCAAATCTAGGGGGTCTCGTCGGGACCAAAAACTAGGGGGTATTTGGGCTATACCCCCCCCCCTTGGGCACCCCTGAGTCAGATGTACATTTCAATTGGAAATTTATTCCTCATCAAATGAGATGTTTGTGAAAAAATAAAAATAATTATGAAATATTTGTATTCTCACAAATAATTAAGAATTAAATTTTGATAAGAATTCAAATAATTTCTTAATCTAAAGATTAATTACAAATTGGTTCGGAATAGTTTTAAAAAAGCAATTTTAAGGGAATTTCAGATAAATTTGAGATCAAAAAAGTTTTCTTTTTAAAAATAAATAAATAAATAAATTTCATTAACAATTCAGGAAAAGTTAACGAATATTTGAATGGAAATCAGAAATTGGGGCTAATTTTCAAAAGAATTTAACCGATAGATTGTTAGCCGAAAGAAAATGTTGTGATAATCACACCTACGGTTTGGGTTTGAATTATTCAATAAACGTATCTTTGAAGTAAAAAAAGCCAAAAAAAATAAAAACACATATAATTGATATATTTTTTCTCAAAAGAAGACACTCGAAGGTAATTTACATTTGTTTGTTAAGAAATTCACTTCTGGGTTAAGTACTTATAATCCCATCAAAATTTGTGTTCAATTAATTCATTCGGTTGAGAATTACAACAAATTTCACTTAATTATTCAATTTTATTGTATTATTTCCTTTTTGGATTAAAGCCTAACCTCAGACTTACCTCGTCTATAGTCACTCTAGTCATTAGAAGATGACTGAACGCCCACCACATCAAGGGATAATAAGCTGAAGAATATCAAAAAATGAATTATTGTTGAACAGTAACATTATTCTTGAATTTTGATTGAGATAGATGAATATTTCATATATTTATCATTCATAACTCGATAGATCTTTTTGACAAGTTTATCACAATGAGTTTTATGACTTATATGGGAGATTATAGTAATATTTAATGTTAAACTATACCGATGAGTAATAAAACATGATTTTGCATTTAATTAAATTAATTCGAACATGGTATAATTCAAACACTATTTATATATGTAAAAGCAAAAATCAGGGATGCCCAAGGAGGGGTATTTCTACTGGGGTATGAAGGGATGCTCGGATCAACAAAATAATAATTTTACCGAACTCTGGACATCAAATAAGTGACCAAAGATTTCCGTAAATTTTCGAAAATTTTTTCAAAAATCTAGGGGGGGAGGGAACTCCTCGGTTTGAATGAAATTTTTTCGGATTTTCGGAAATTTAGGGGGCCCTAAAAAATTGTTTCACCGAAAAATCATTTTAGAGGTCATTTGAGAGGTCATGAAGGTCATCTAAGTTGATTTTGGGGCAAATAAAAAATACCTCCCCCCTTGGACATCTCTGGCAAAAATGAGTTTCACTATTTTAGTGACTTTCCACTATTTTTATGAATATTTTTTAAATACCTTAAAATAAATATAAAAGGTATAAAAGGTACATGAAGCTTTACAAAGAATTACTAGCTCTTGGTTCGTTGAAAATGAGTGGCTTTTCTTCCTTCTACTCAGGAGGTGGGAATCCCTACTGAGGAAAAAGAGAGGTGTGGGGCCACCATATGGTAATTCTAATGAAAAGGGCAGAGGAATGAATACAATCTATATTTATGTTTGATTTCTTTGAAAGCGAGGTTCAATCGAATTAATTGTTATTTATTTCGACATAAGTTTGAATACAAAAATAAGTATCGGTTCGACTCTTCTCCCAAATGAAGTTCTTTCAACTGAAAGCCGTAAAATTGGGGATTAAAATAAATTATATTATAAACAACTCAATAGTAGGAAATGGTATTAAAACAGTTGTGAACTGTAATACCATTCATCATATCTGGTCTGTGAGCGCAACAATTCTGTGGACAATAAAATATGTGAACTTAGGTTAGACTCTAATCAGTTATTTTCGGAAATTATTTTTCATTTCGTTTCCAAATCGATTGCAATTCATATGAGAATAGAGTTCTATAAATATAATGAATTTTTTTGCCATAATTTCAGGCAATGAATACAGAAATTTAAAACCAAAACTTGAATTAATTTATATACTTATCTATCAATCATTTGTAAAAACTTTCAAAAAAATATTGAAATTAAAATTAAAAACAAATTCAATTCAAACTCAGATTTAATTCAAAAGAAATATTTTAATATTCATAACACAAATTCAAATCAATTATTTAATATTTAGATTAAAGAAGAAAATTAATGCAATTTAAGCCTCGAAGAAACAGTGGCTCTAATAGTAATAGACTTTTAAATTATTGAATAAAACACTCGAATAATATATGAAAGGAGTTCTCATAAGAAGTAACTTCATTTGTAGTTTTGTTAACGCCTTCGGAAAGACATCGCTTTTTGCACGAATCAAACCAAACGAAGAAAGAAATCAAAATTTATTTTTCATTAAATTGTTTTTATTCAAAAATCATAAGTTATATAATTAAAAAAATGATCAGATTTTTAGTTTTGTTTTTAAATAACTTTTTATGTTTTATATAAGAAATAAAATAATGCAATGAAATAATTGGCACTAAAATTAGATATTATTATAAATTAAATTAAAAGCAATTTCAATAATTATATGTAAAGAGAGAAAACTTAATCGAAATCATAAAAATAGTCAAATGTTTTCGGCAATTGATTTCATAAATTAAAACTTAGGATAAATTTATTTAATTTTATATTAAAAATAGTTTTGATTTAATAGTGGAAATGGTCTATGAATTGGTGTGAAGAGCGAACAGTTGCTTCTCTCCTAAGTCTATCTGATCTCTAACTTCACGAATGTCTACAATAAGTTTGGACTTAAGTTTAATAAACTCTAAGAATTCATTGAGATTTTGTTCTCTGTTTTTAAAATACTTTTTAATGATTTTGTCTTCAATTAATTGATTTCTTTGATCGATACTGACTCTGAGCTGTAGGGCCTCTTCCAACTGTTGTAAGAGTTTATGCCGTTTCGACACTAATGACTGCATTTCATCAGAAAAATTAGTCGAAGAATAGGCGGTTTGTTTGCCTATAATCTCTTGTAATTCATTTGAACTGACTTTCAGTTGTGTTGACTCAAAAACCATTGAATTCTTCGTTAAGCTGTGTTTGCGTTCGCTTTCAGTGCATTCATTGGACGAACAGTTTTGATGACTCTTTTCTTTGATTTGCGTTTCGATGAGTTGGAGCCGAGCGCTAATCGACAGCAGAAGTCGAGTCACTTTCTCGGTCTCATCGCAATGCAAATTGATTTTCTCAGATTCCTGTGCTGTGAGACCCAAACTTTTCAGCTGATTCCTGAGCTGTTGTCCTAACATCTCATTCGAATCGATGTCTTGAGTCAGAGCCACCTCTTCAGAGCGAAGAACATCAAGTTTTCTGCTCAGTCTTGAGATTAGCTGCGATTTATTGGCCAATAAGTCTTCATTACTGGCGTCAACACCGGTATCACCAATGAGAGTGTTGGCCAAACCGTTAGGCGATGCGTTTTGTGTTAAGATATGGCTGTTGTCACTGTTGTCGTAATGACTTGTTTTCGCACATTTCTCATTAGGCCATAACTTAGAGTAAGCCCAGGGAACCACTGTTTCTACACTTTGTGTTGATTTATAGTGAGAGCTCTGTTCGCTATTTGTTGTCTGAGTTGTTGGCACTTCGTTTGGCTTTTGATTCATTATTTCATTTAATTCTAGTGACGGCTCCGTCTGTTGTGTCATCTCTTTGGGTGATTCACTGCCACTGTTTTGATGCAAAATATCAGTTGTTTGAGTCGTCATCTCTGACTTTTGGGACACCACATTAGTTCTGACGGGACGGACAGGTGGGGTCGGCGCCTTCGGTGGTGACGGTGACCGACCAGTCTGTTGGCCTTTTGAAACAAAATAGGCCTCACATATGTCTATAGAATGAGCTCCGTTTGTAGCTCTTTCCGAATGACACTCTTGTGCCGATGGGGGCGGCGGTAGCGGCAGATCTGGAACCAAATACTCGATGTCAGCCACAGTTGTTTGTGGCGGCGGTGGTGGAAGTGGCGGTGATGGTAAAGGTGGTGTAGACACGCATTGGGCACTACTGTTCTCATAGATGTTCTCGTGAACGACCAAATGGACTTTACGCGAAGGCACCTAGTCACAAATATAGGTTATTGTATGTGTCCTCACCTCTATTATTATTGTCTAATGCTTTGAGAATAAATTTAAATAAAATATTATAACGTTATATAAAAACGACAGAAAGTGTCAAAGAAGTACCGCTCGGATAAAGAACTTAAAGAGTTTATGTGTAGGCGTTAGACATGAATTGCAGTTCAATTCAAAAGAGGAGAGAAATTCAATTTCAAGTCTAGAAGTAATAAAAGTAGTGATGAAAAGGCGTTTGGATTCTCACCTGAGGGCGAGTGGAAGCGTGAATTGTGTCTAAATCTTTATTATTAGTGGTGTTATACCAAATCCAATAGAAAAACCAGCCGAAGGTAAAGGCAATTATAAAATATGGAATCATTTCAACTCTTAAACAGTGATTTTAAGAAAGATGTGAAAATGAGATAACTGTAAATGAGTTAAACCGGAACAGTTTGAGAGGAGCGAACAAAGTTTTACATTCTATATATAAATTCCAATTAGATGTTAAAACAAGTGATGACACCTTTCAGAGTGAAGGCTTTACTCATAAAGATGTAGAAACGGAATGAGTCACCAAAAATATGACTTCTTTAGTGGTGATCAGCGAAACAGATACAAGAGATCGGAAAGCACAGCATATATCGAACTGACACTTCGAATAGTTTGATAGAAAACATCTTAAATAGAGAGTAGACATCAAATAAGTAGACTTTCCTATTGTGTGCGTTTAGTCGAAAACTTGCACCAGTATCTCAGCTCAACTCTATTCGAGAGGGTAGAGCACAGAGTTGAGTCGACTGCGCACAAGTCAAGAACATCTATCAATCTTCAAATTAATGCTATCCTATGGGATACTTTCCGGACCTGTCCTCTCATCAAAGTATTGCTTCAAATCTAATTCCGATATTTGAGGGCATATTACTATTTGGACACAGAATAGACTCAATAGAGTGACTACCAATGGATCGAATAGTGAGACAGCAATATATCTAATATTTTGTTTCTGTTCCACAACTGACACATCTCTTGACAGCAAACTATCGACTGAACAAAACGATTCTTATTGTCATTGGCTTTCCTTTTTCAACATTAAGGGATTGCCTGACAACTACTGGTTTTTTTATGAAAAGAAAACCCAAAATTAAGGAATGGGTGAAAAATCTAGTCTTAAATAAATTCGAATTACATTATTGTTTAAGCCATAAGACATCACAACTAATGGGTTGTTATCAGAGAAAGTGCAAAAATATACGCTATGAAAGAGCTATAAGTATCGGAAATCAATGATTCACTCGTTTCTATGTTATTATTATAAGTCTATTCAGTGGAGTGTTGAATGAATACTCAAAACTAATGACAATGTTTTCAGAGTTGAGTAATATTTCTGACAAAAACTAATTCAATGAAAACTCGATTATTGAGTGAAATGCGATACACGAATACTGACTGTTTGACATTTACCAACACTGCAATCGGTAGAGTAACCTGTAGATCTTATCTCACACTTATTCTCAGTTCGATTCTATGGAAAAATGTGAGAAATATTCGATTCTATGATAACCTAAAATAATTTAAACCTTGTTTTAAGCGCTAAATCCTATTCTTTTACACAATAATGACTACGAATAGTTTTAAAGCCATACCTGACTATTATCATCCGGTGTGGTCGAAATGACGGGCGCACTACTGCAGTTCAAACTACTATTATTGTTACAATTTTCGTGTTTTTCTTTTTGCTTTTGTTTTAAGTAGAACTGATAGACTGCCCGCTTCTGAATGGCTTTAATTTCCGGATCCGAAGTTCTCTGAGATTTAGATGTTTCGATAGACCGAGAATTGGACACCATTTTCATAGTGGGACAGGTGGATGATCTAACAGGACTCTCCCTATCAATAGCTATTGCTAAGTTAAGTTTTGGAGGCGGCGGTGGAGGAACATCTGGTTTGAAGGCAGTGACAATGGACGGAGTACCAGATTTATCCGAGTAGAGAACACTGGCCGACTCCCGCTTCGGTTGCACTACTTTAGAGCTTTTGGCGATTTGTGATGAGCTGCCCGTCGATGAGATACTGTTACGACTGTTGTTATAAGTAGTGTTCGTCGCGTTTGTACTCAACGATGACAAAGACGGCGAGTGAGTGATCACCGATGAGGAGGCAGTAAAATAATCGGATGTCGTCACCAATGAAGTCACTCCCGAAGTCACAGACTGGTCACAAGACCAGGACTCAGTCAGCGGCTTATCGTTGAATTCGGTTTCGGGAAGTAATGGATAGGTTTGACTGAATTGTTTCAAATCAGAACTTTCTTCATATTTGGACCGGAGATTAATCAAACTTTTAGAACACCCGATATGACTGACTCGACTCTCCGAATAACTCTTCATATAATAATGAGAATTATTGTTCTTGTAATAATGTCCGCATTCATTCGGTCCCTTTACCGAAGAGTCAGTCATCTTTTTGTTTTGGTCTTCAATCTCTTCGGATATGAATTTTCGATTAGAAGCTAAACTGGAGTCTCTGACTGGAGGTGTAGGAGGAGGTGACTCATCCGTTTCATAGCGATTTTCGGCCCCATAACAAGCGATAAGACTTTTTTCGCGAGATTTCCAGAGTTGAGAACCATTTGGGTCGAGTTTTTTCGGTAAAAATCGTTCGTTATATTTAGCGAATTGATTATCACCAAAGACTGCGCCGCAGGACTTCCGCGAAGACGTGAGATGAGGCGCGAAATCAAACCCAGATTTAGACGCCAGAAGACTATAAACTGAAGATGGCGTCGGATTATTCCGATTATGAGATCTCTTTTTCACTATATTTTCGTCCGAATCTCTGTCGAGGTTTCCGGGCACTGACTTTGCGGGCAGTACTGGCATTCCTATGTTCGATGTCATTGTTCTGCTCTCTGAATAGTGATGTGTTGAACCGCTGAGACTCGACCGACGGCTTCCACTGACTTGGACTTGAAGTGGAAGATTAGATGTGGATTTGGCGGCCGACCACTGATCACAATATTGATATGAACTGAAGAAAATCAAATCAGAATTAATTGAAACCAAAAACAAATCATTTGTGGAAATAATATACTTTTTGTTGGCAGCAGTTCTTGGACTCAAACTACCGCCGGTCGACACAGAAGAGGTGTTTGAATCGGAACGAGAATGAAAATAATTGTTTGGAATGGCATTGTTAGCATTGATGGCCTGTCCGCTCCAATTGGAAATGGATGCTGAGGCCGACTCATATCCGCTATCTTTAGTTAGTTTGCGGTTATTGTTGTTTACAGTGTTGTTGTTATCACTGGAATTGTTAACATTGTTTGCGTACAGATTATTACTGTTGGCATTCCTATGGTTTTGATGCCTTTGTTGAGCGCTCGCCAGTGCTGACGACAGTCCTCTCATATTCTCATATATTCTGTCGATATCGTCGGTATCGGTGGTGATTGATCCCACCCAAGAGAGGTGTTGTGTAGAGGAATGCCTCAAATTAACGTCTGAGTCGTGAAAGTACTGTTGTTTGTAATAATAAAGTCGGCTCTGAATTGATTCTCGAGACTCAAAGTTTTGCTGATTTTGTTGGTTATAGAATGAGAACTCTTTGTCCGCTTTAAGCCATTCGGGAGAGTCTTGTGATAGGCCTTTAAAACTGGTAGTAGTAGTGCTGTTGGCGCTGGCAGTGATGGCATGACTCTCATCCCTCTCCTCATTCCTGACTCGACCTGATTTGTTAGTCTCTGACTCATAGACATTAATATTGGGCGCAATGGAAGCGTTGGGCGCATTGGATGTCTGCAAACTTGATTTTAGTTGCCTTCGAGTACTGTTATTACTGGAATCTGAACGTCATATTCGCCAAAACGTCAATAAAACCAAATAATAATAAGAAAAGTTCGCAATCGAGTCGATTGAATGTATTGGATACCAAAAACAAGAATAAAAATCAATTAATTTTTGTTTTTTGCATTTAAATGCCTGTAATTAATTAGATAAGCAAATCAGTGACAAATATGACCACTTTTATTGATTTTTGCCGCAAAATTGCATCAAACAAATGTCATATTTGACAGAAAAATTGGTATTTGGCAGGATAGTTACGAACCAAAATTAGCACTGGTAAAGCCGTAAATCTCGTCGTCATCACAGGTACCACCATTAGAACCACTACTTGTTGCCACTGATGTTGATGTCGGCGACGATGACTTTCGCGCACAATTATTTTTGCTCTTAAATATGGTTTGCTGTTCGGCAGCACTAGATGTTAGCCCTTTGACAGAGTTTGGTCTATAATTAGAGGAAATTCCAAATGAAAATTGAATTAGAGATAATCTTTGGTCAGTCTAATCAAGCATATATATATATATATATGAGGACAAAGTTGCTTGCACAGATCGAAACTCATGCATTAAAAATTCTGAGTTTAGTACTACTTTCTCGATGTCCTATATATCAAAAACAAAATGCTATTAAATGTTGTGCCTATTGTTTGAGAAGATATGCATTTGAAGCACAACCTAATGTGCTGTGCGATGAAATATCGCTCGAATTTAAATATTAGTTTAGACCAAATGATAAGTGATCTGAAACACAATACACAAATGAGAAGTGAATATCCCATTAGTGTCTGTTATTGTCAGAGAGTATGCAGTAATTTGCAAAATAATAGTCGAATATTAAATGTTGTGTTAATATATCTGTTGATTCGTATGTCATTCAAACCCAAAGTGTAACACATAATCATTAGTTGGCTTTAATTTTCATTATTATAATGTTTAGTGTTATCGGAGATGTTTTTCCGATTACTGCCTTAATTTGAGAGTTGCACTATTGACTAGATTATAATTTCAAGTGAAAAATATTTATGTTTCTGATTAATGAAATTATTAAGCGATAAGTTATCGGAGTTTTTGTATTCGAAGTCATTTTGTCTGATTTGAGTAAAATAAAGTCCAATAATATTTGTGAAAAGTAATAATTTAATGTATAATCTAATAGCCAAGAGCACAAGCAGGGCTACAAAACCATTGTATATTTCATGCAATGTATGGATAAGTTATGAAATTATGGTTATGACAGACATTGCAAACAATAAATATCTTAACATTGAAATCTTTGGCAATGATATGGCAAATGAGTAATGAATGCGAACCTAAACGAGTCATACACTCATAGCAACTCATTTTCACGGCTTTTAATACCAGAGATTCGATTACATTAAATACCACTTAAATAACATCAAAAAACTATTGACTAAAACACTCAGACTTCACAGCTATTGATCACTACTTCGGACTTTGGACTCAACACTTGAAAGTCAGTCAAACACTGGTTTTATGTCAAACCAATTGCGGAAAACAAAAACCTAAACATTGATTAAAACAAAGAACTTTTGCCAAAACATTAGGAAATTAGACAAAAACCCAAATATTTGTGAAATTATTTGTTGTTTGGATTTATTGAAAAGTTTTCCTCAAACGAAACAAAGGGTTGAGACAAATGGTGGGCCAAAACAGCCATAACTATAAATACCTAATTTTATTCTTCTTGTTCTGTGCTTTGCCCAGAGATCTCCTAAAACTGGTCACTCTTTCGAGTAATGTGTTGGAAGTGGTTTGAGAGGTGTGCGGCTGAGCGCACGGACTCTCTGACTGATCCTTAACGGCACTGCTCTCGTCATCGGTTTGTCTGCCATTGAATCCGTTGCCAGCATTGGAGCCATTGTTTGTGTTGTTGTTGGCTGTGATGGAAGTGTTGGTCGTATTATTGGCTGAAGACTTCGTGAACTGAAACCACGATCTGATGCGCGACTCATTGGTTACACTCATTATTAAATCATTAATGCATTCAATTTGTTTATTAAATGTTAATCACAATTATTTCACATTATTTTAATCATTAACTCAAATGTGTTGTCAATAATAATGGCTTCAAATCCAACACTAAATCAAAAGAATAATAAATACTTTTTGTTGAAATCAAATGCCAAACAAAATATGAAACCAAACAAAACACAACACAAAAGACACGAAATTATTATAACTGTTATTCAAATCACATTTGAAGCCATTATTCAAAAGCATAATAATTATTGACAATTATTAAAACAATTAGGCGTAAAGTGTTGGCATTTGTGTCTGACAATGTGGACAATAATAATCCTGGTCCATTGGCAACACACACATTCACTTAAAAGTTTGAGCCCAACTTTTATGACATTCTTGAGGTCTTTTGCCACAAATCCAAATGCTTTGAAAAGTTCTCTCTCTTTCTCTGAGTCTATCTCTGCCTTTGAGAGCCTTTGAGAGAAGGCTTTTGAGTCAAAACAAGAATTTCAAGTTTTCGCATATAATGGCAACGAATGCAACCAATGCTTATCCAATGCTATGGACTCATAGCTATGGAACGCTATTCAGCACTAAATAAAATTGTTTTACCATTTCTTCTCTCTTTCTTTCTCTGCATTTTTTATCTGACGATCCAATCCTATGCACAGCACAACATAGCATAGCATATGCACAGCCTGTGACACACCATTTGAATAAACTTTTTATTTCTGTTCACTCTCTTCATAACTTGACTTTAGACTCGTTTCCTCTCCATTATAGAAAACATTTAAATAAATATTAAATTTATTGCATTTGAAAATTAATTAAATTCAATGAGAAATTAGTTTTCGTTACATTTTTTATTTGGTTTTTGGGTTTCTTTCCAACCTTTTATATCGAATCGAATAGAGTTCTACTTTTTATTTCCTCTCACTTTAAATCACTTAAATAATGTGAAAACCCTTTAAATTGTTTATTAAATACCGAAGAAAATTAAGCGAAACCTTTATTCGTAACTTTGCTGTCAGTTGTTTAAATCCTTTGTACCTTGGTAATAAGTTATGTAATGTTTGTCAAGAAAAAAAATTAAATCTTATTATATGTTAAATTTGGAATTTTTTGCGCACAAATTATTCACAGATTATCGTAAAAATGTTTTATTGATGAAAATAAAGCGACTTTTTCTTCAGTCAATTAATTATTCTAAGATAAGCCCAAAACCGACGTTAAGTAGGATTTTGTAATTCATTATATTAAGTGATTTCTTTGTCAAAAGATTTCTTTGCTTTCATTTGTGAAATGACCACTAATTTGCATAAGAATTTCAAACTGAATAAGACATTTCCCAGGATCTTTTTTCTTTTGATAAACTTGTCGACCGATAGTAACAAAAGGAATCCGATAATATTGGTGTGAACTTGAAGCTAAAAGTATTGATTGTTCTAGTTTTATTGAATTAATTAGAATTGAATTCGGATCAAAATATGTTGTTTATGTTAGTGAAGATTGTTGTCAGTGCATAGGGAAGTCATTTTAATGGGCATAACCAGGAGTATAACCAGAAGTATGAATAGCAAGCGGATTCTGAACTGTGGAGACTAAAACCCAACCCATTCGTTACAATCAATTTGTTTGATAGGCTATCATAGGCTTACACTGCGATACATATAATAATAATTTAAAGATTTATTATAAAAATTGTTTTGCATTTAATGATTATTTTCTTATTAAATAGTTTGTCTTAAAAAGCAATACTAAGGAATGCCTTCTCGTAAGGGACGAGTTTAAGGCATCTCATCTCATCCTGCAAATAATAATTTCAAGTTATTATCTCTGATGTGTATCATAAGTCTCACATTTCATTTCCTAAATGATATAGTTTTCAACATTTGTGTCATTTTTCAATAAATAATATCTTTATGTTTCTGTAATTCAAAGCCATATTCGGACAGAAATTAATTGGAGAATAAAATAAAACATTTGATAACATTTTATGCAAAACTATTCATTTTATTAGCACTTTTGGGCCAATAATTTATATTATTTAACAAAACATAATAAATATTTTGTCGTTTTTGCCGAATGTTATCACAAAATATAAATACATATATTCTGTACATTGGGTTTGATATGAGACGTATGGTTGCCGTGTCTTCACTTTATGGTTTCACTTGTGATCATATAATAAAATTAATTGATTGCTTACATTCAACAGCAATACTCATAAATAAAAATGACTAACTCATTTGAATTTTGCGATTTTTACTGAAATTTTGCTGATAAATAACAAGGAAAGTTTTTCGATAAATTAAAATATTAATGAACTTTAGAAATGTTAAGCCGAGAAAAAACAGCAAATATTTAAAAGCAGTGAAAATTGAACTGTCATTTACATAATGTCTGTGAAAATTCCCAATTTTTGTTTGATTTCCAACAAAACTATTATTTAAGCGAAAGTTTAAACAATTTTCTAAAAATAATAATATATTTATTTTTGAGAATAAAATGCCGTAAAATATATTTCAGGATTTGACTCATTTTTCATGAAATGAGGCAATGAATCAATCGTTGCATTTATTTAATAAATTGCTTTTTCCTTTTCATTGACAGTAAATTTTTTGAAACAAACTTTTTTTGCAAATCGCTTACTGTCCTCATTGGCACTCATTGGCAACTATTTAATTTCTATACAAACTATTCAATGAATAACTATTCTCTTATTGTGAATACCATTTTATTCTTGCCTTTTATACAATGATTTGTTGCGTTAGTTATAAAAATAATTAAATTAGGGTTTCTTTGCGAATGACATTAGAATAGAAATTCCCATTAATCCGATTGATCTGAACATTCATGTAATTGACATTGAAATGTGTGCTAAATATTTAGAGCCACTCGCACATCCATTCACCTCTCAAACATAATGTATGACTGACCGCTACGATTATATAATATGGAAACAAGTCATTGACCTCAACATAAGCTCAGAGAAAAAAATAAGAAGCAATTACTTGTTTGGATGGAAGTGAGAGAATGCAGAGCACATCATATCTAACCATATTTGCAATACTCATCCTTTGAAAGCTTCATATATTTGATGAGTGATTATATTCAGGCAATTATTTCTTCCACTAATTCTATCGATTGTTCGATAGACACGAAAAAGGAGCAAAATATAAATTATTAAAAATTACTTAAATTTGTTATCTATTCAGTTTTGAAAGAGAGAGAACTTTTGCTTTTATTAGATATTTAATCGGGAAAAGCCTTAAAGCAATTATTTATTTGCGCGCATAAGTTGTATTTATATATGCTGTGCAAAAGGTTTGCCTGTTTTTCAGGTTAATCATAAAATAATTAAAATACAATTCAATATTATTATAATATTCAACAAAAATATACATATATTCCTGTTTTTTAGAGAAATAAATGCGATTACAAATGTTTTTTGCCTTTCTCCTTTCTACTTAAGTAATCGTATTGTAATCTAAATCATAATTAATTGATCGCTGCAATTGAGCTTTCTATATTTGAATTTAATGTTTAGTAAAATTTTGCTAACATTTTAAAAATAGCGAACAAATTCATTGTTCAATTGGGAAGAGTAACAAAACATATCCTAATATATAAATACATTCACTGATCAAACACCTGATATCAGTGCAAAATATATGCCTTTAAATCATATCTTTTGTGCTAAAAATTACCGAAAATTCTAATTTTCCTGAAAAAACACAAAACCTTTTTTTTGTTCCAGTGTTTGTGGTTTTGAGCGGTAATAGATATCACCCAATTTTTCTTATTTCTACATGTTATCTTCTATTTCATATAATTCTTATACATGTGTTCGTAAATATTTCACTTTTTCCAATTTCCTATTATTTTTCCTAAAATGTATTATCTTTTTGCTATAATTTTGTATTAAATATTTTCTATTTTTAACGGACAATAAGTTGAATAATGAATGCATTCAAAGCGAGTATATGTTTGGCGAATGCATTAAAATTCTTTGCCTTCTATTATATTTGTGGAGTGTTTGGCGCTCCATAACTGCGATGTCAATGCATTCTCGTCTTAAGTTTGTGTCATTCTCTTTACCTGTTTTTGCCTTTTCAATGATTTTTGACTCTGACTTATCCTCCTCTCACTGCACAGAATAAGAGTTGGATTTCAATGGCTTTTATAATTAAAATCAAAACTAGATTTTTGTTTGAATGCAAAAAATTATTTCTCATTAAATCCAATCAATTATTTGTTATTATAATCAGAGGGAAAGGAGTTGAAAATCGTTGGCTCATAATTATATCCCAAATAATTTATTCGCATTCAATCAATAGTTATAAGAAAAATAAGATTTAAAATTGATTTTAATCGAAACTAATTAACACTCAATTAAAGATTTTAATCACTGATAAAAATTGCAAACATTTTTTCTAATCACAAATATTTGTATTCTGTCGAAGACCGGCTAATTCTTGTCAGGGGAACAGCACTGAAGAACGGCGAGTGCAAGAAATGAGAGGCCGACCAACCTTAGCCTGTGCCTATCACTTGTTATACGTCCTTGCCAATGTCGACAAACGTTTTAGCAGATAAAAGTATTTTCTCATTCAGTGGCGTATTTTGGGTACAAACAAAGCAAACTATTTCTTGAAATTAGTTCATCTCATATGAGAATATCAGTCATCAAATCAAAGAAATCATTTATTCTCTGATATATTTTCTATTAATATCATTAAAATCTGATCATTAAGTCTAAGATAATGTACACAAAGATGAGAAAAATGAGGGCTAAGTCTACGCGACTGAGAGACTCGTGAGTATCGCATAAGACTTCAAATGAATGAGAAAAGAGAGGAAAATAACAATAGCTTTAGTGCTGTGGAGTAGAGCCAAAAGAAAAGTAGTTTTTTAGCCTACATTCACAAAATTGTGTGCAAGAACTCAACAGAAAAGAAAGAAAATATGCAATACTTCTATAATTTCCTGTAGTTTAGGTGAAAATTGAACCGAAGATACTCACAATAATAGCAATGAATAGGACTGATGCCAACCATTGTGAGCATATGTCGAGTGTGGAGTCACCACAAAGGAAGTGCGGACTTCCCCTCATACCATATGATAGAAAAACAAATTTTTTCACTGAGATGATCAAGGTGGATAACAAGAATAACAACACTTATAATATTACAGGAATTCTAACCTTAGTTTAGAAGTCAAACCTAAATATTTTGGAGTTATCGATGATATCCATTTGGCAGTCATTTCTATTCACGACTGTCCCTCACTTTACGGTTGATGTACTTGGTCACTTCTATTATTTCAACATTAAATAAATATTAGGCCACATAAGTCTCATAATTACAAGGCAATTTTTCAAATGAGTCATTTATTAATTTGATAGTTCAATTTATTCAATTCATAAGTTGATTGTGTATTAAATGGGAAATGTGATTTTAATTCAATTTATTTTTTTCTTCGAGTTATATCTTTCACAGTTTAATAAGTTTTACAAACCTTCGCAGAAAATGACTGCAAATAATTAATAGTTATATACAATAATAACAATTATGATATAAATGAGAAAATTGTTACACAATTTATTAGAGTTTATGGAATTCTGTTGATAACGAGTTTAAACTTTTTTACAATTGTTTATATGACAGTTGTATTTGAATTTGCTATTTAGACAATTATTCAAGTGTACAATCAGTGTAGTTTTTCCTAATAACTAGCAGCGTGGCTATTTGACCAGGTCCAGAGAAATGGCCGACAAATTAAGTACAAGAATAACTAATCAAAGCCAATGACACACTTCTCGTAAACAAAGTATTTGAGAAAAAATTGATTAATTAATAGAAGAAAACAATTAAATTAAAAAATAAATTAATGAATGAATGGAAGGAAAATGAGAAGAAATAATATCTTATTCTTGAAGTCGATGTTAATTATATACAATAGAATTGAATGGCGGCCGACGACTGCATTTCAATCTGGCTCATTTTTGTCTAAAATGAATAAAACAAAGATAAAAGTGTTTGAGACAATTTTGATTTATTGCAATAGAATGTTAATAAACCTGCAGAAAATGACAGCTAAGTAGCGGTTTTTGGTTAATTGTTTTTTGATTTATAGTAATTAAAGTGCAATAAACATCTGTCAGCGCGAATACCAGTCCAACTGTTTTGTGTCAAACCCGACACATATTTTTTTAGTGCCTTCATATCGATTGCTATCAATTCTCAAACAAATTCTTTTCATTCAATTTTGCTTCAAATATAAAGTCTTATCGAATGAAAGAGAAATGTATTCTGAGTTTTATTTATCAGGAATTTTATTTTATTTAAAAAGAACTGGTATTTAATTAACTGAAATTTTCAATCAATTTTCTGCATAACTATTCATTACATTTAATTTAGTGAAACATTAGAAAAGGCTCTGAAAATAATTAGAAAATGCTATCATATCAGACTACTTTTATGGCATCAATAGTTTGCACGGTTTTGAGCCAAGGATAGAATCAAAAGCACAGCTCTAATAGAGTTTTATTAAATCTAAATGTTTGAAACTCTATCTTAATTAAAGTCAGGCATTGATTCTCTGTATTTTTATATGAAATGTTCATTAATTTGAGAACTTCATGATTATACTCTTGGCTCTAAAATGGTAGTTTAATATCTAATGACTTAGAATTGGAAATGAGATGTTTTGTTGCTTTTTATTATAAGTTTGGAGAGAATTATCGGTTAATATCGCAAAATATTAGAAAATAGAGTTTGAAGGCTTCAAAAAGTGCTCTTAATATTCAATCTGTGACTTACGTGTGAAGTAAAAAACGAAAGAAATTCATTTCAATCTCTTTGAGAGTTCAATAGAATGTTATCGAATTAGATCTTACAAGAGTTCATTCAAATTGAGAGAAAAGTTTCCGATTAAATGAAAGAACAAAATTTGAGGCAAAAAATTGTTAGAAAGAAAACAACGGAAAGATAGAGAGCAGCAAAAAATGAAACGAAACAGTACTTGATCTCAATCGAGACAAATACAAATGAATCATAGAATTGCTTGTAATCTAATGGCAGTTGAAATCACATTACAACTAATGGATATAAATCACTCGACCATTAGATTAAAGGTTTTCTTTTCAACTTTTGTGTTGTGGAGTTGTGTTACCCGCCGTTCCATCATTTGATGAAAAACTGATAAAAAGCTCATAAAAGCTTTACTTAAGAATTTTTTCGATCATTTTTTATTTGATAAACATTTCTTTGCTCTTTGAATGAACTCTTTATTGATTTTATGGATTATTAGTTAGTATTCGCAGAAAACAACTTTTAGTTAAGCTGTAAAGTAGTGATTGTAAGGGAAGGCATACCTGCATCCGATGAAGCCATCGGATCATTGTGCTCGAAGTCATGGCCGCATCGTCTCTGGTTTGTGGGGGACACCTCCAATTGATGACCGACTGGAGGCGCATCTGAGTGTTGCCTGACAATTGACCTGCCATTCAAAAACTTATTAATAATTTGTGTAATAAATCAGATAATAAGTGAAAGCATTAGTTCAATGACTTAAAACTTATTTTTAAATCATTTTTATTTATGAAACAACTGATTAATTGCTTTTAATAAATGGTTATTCAAATTGAATGTTATGCTAACCTTTATAGCTATTGAATACAGGCGTCCAGAGGGGAAGTAACTGAAAAATCAAATAATACATTAGTTTCCAGATTAAAGAGATTGAATTTTTTAGCAGAAATAAATAAAACTTCATTTCAAACAATATTTGTGTTATATATCTGTGCAATAAATCGATGTTTTATTCGCTAACCTATGATAAAAACTATAAACTATATAAATTTTATTACTTATATTTTAAATGTATTCCTAAAGAAAATATAAATTTATATTTGATTTTCGATCAATTCGTTAGATATGGGCGAAGAAAATGTATTTGTAATTGAAAAGTGTGCCTAGATTCCGATACCAAAAAACCATTTGGGAAGCGTTTCTCATAAATCGTGACATAACTTACTCTGGACAGCATTGTTGAGTTGCATTCCATCAGAGTTTCCATTAAGTTCAAGAAATGTAAGCTAACCGTCTCCGCCAGCTATCAGAGGGACAGACACCAGGCATATGGACAGAGAGAAAAGAGATGTAGAAAAATATATATACAATTAAGATAATGATTGACAGAATATCTTAAATGATTTGATATTGAAATACACCGAATGTCTTATTATTACAAACAGTGCACTAAAAACTTGTATTCAATTTATAAGATATTAACGAAAACATAAAATATATTATTTCTGCGCTAAGAAACAAAAAATTGTAAACTAAGTCAACTAAGCCATTAAATAAGATGCTGACGGCTGACCTGATAGAGTCCCTCCTTATAAAGTTAGAAGGAGTAGTGCAGAAGTGTAAGCAAAGGAATAAAAGATATTATAAGTAAAAGCAAACATCAAATTGTTTTCGCAATAATTGTATAATAATATTGACTGAGTTTTCAATGATTGCAAATAATAATAAGTTTTACCACTTTTGAGTGACAGATCAACTGGAGAATGCCCGGGGTTATTTTGGCCCAAAAATCTGATAGCGTAAGTGTACATTGGTGATACTGATCGCTTCCGGGAGGATTCTGGCCGGAGATGTTCTCGCAATACATTGTCCACAATTGGCACAGAATAAAGGCATGGAATAATGAGGACATGTGCAGAACGGATGCTTTGGACTGTTCGGCAAAACCGGCCAGAATGACCTGAATGTGCTCTGCTATGTGTGTGTTAGCCTCTAAAGGAATCGGTTGGCAGAGGAATGTGGCGCTATTATGGAGTAGAGCCGAGTGCTGTAATGATCCTAACAATAGCCATGAAAGTGACCGAATGTGTGCCACACAATCGATAAACTCTTTTGGACTATCGGATAGAATAAGGGTTTTTAAGTTAGGCTTTAATTATCTTATCTATGCTTTTGTGTTAAGGAAGAGAAAGAAAAGTTTTGATCAAAAATTCAATGCTTTGGTTCAAAGAGAAAATGAACAACAAATTCATCAGTTTATCGAAGTCACGCTTTTCTCACTCTCGAGAAGATCTAAATATACAAAAACTTAATTTGTTTTCTAGAAATAGTTGAGGACTTCATTGTGTTTTTGTCGCCACCAAACCATTCACTGACTGCTAATTAAGTTTCTCGAAAATGAATTCATTAAAAGAGAACTTCATTTCAGAGTTTGAATTCTTCGCAACTTTTGAATTAAAAGTCAAAACTAGAAATCATTTTCACCAAAATAGAAAAGAAAATATAAAATTGAAACTAAATTTAGATTTTAATCTAAAGAATGGGAGGAAAAGACAGCAAAAAAGATAATAGGTATGGAAGCAAACCCTTGTTGAAGTGATGGCAGGCTATAGAGCCACGGAAGGTATTTGGTTATTGCTCGGTGATCACTGCCATTATTTTTTGTCATCTCCAGTGATAAATATTGAGAAATTCCTGCTTTGAGATGTCCACCCAATGTTTCTTCATTCAGGTGTATAGAAGTTCCCAAAAAATTACTCTTAAAAAAGTGAAGAAAAAAAATAGATTAAATATTCCCATCGGAAAAGTGAGACTCCATTAAAATCACATACACTTAAAGTCATTGCAATTCATGGGATCAGAATGTGTGCCATATTATAGACAAAAGTAATTTTCATACCTTCACTCTGGAGAGTGTGTGCACATCAGTGACAAACTCAAGCAAATCCATTACGTTTGGACGGACGCACTCACAGGCATTGGTGTTATAGTTCTCAATCTCCAGAGTGTTATTCATTTTGAGATTTTCAACAATCACTGAAGGCGTGAGAGTACCGGACGCGTCCTGCAGTATGAACTGCACTAGCATCATTAGGTTTTCGTCCGGTATGAGAGTACGAAATTTGATGGCTTGAATGAGTTCGCAGACCACTGTCCGGCTCAGCAGATATCTATCCCGTTCGCGAACAAAGTTTCTGCAGCAAAGATTGCATAACTCTAATAACTGTTCGTAGAGCATAGGGGACTGTTGTATTGTATGACTTAACACTTTAGAGAAGGGGTCAACAATTGTTTTATACGTATTAATGACCGGCAGTTTGAGCGTCGATAACATAATCCTCATAAGAGGTGTTAAGTTGAGTACTCCCGCGTCCGGTAATATAAGCAATAATTTTCTTAGAAATGTCTCTAATTGTGGAAGAAATAAAGCCCACGGCTGTTGGGATGGAGTATCCAGAGATATGCACTCGAGATAAGTGGCCACATTGTCCAACATATGCATCATTTCTGATATATGTGGCAAATGTTTTCTTTCGTTCAGATTCTGGAATCAGATAAGAATTTTTCGTATTTCTATATATAAAGTCAAACACAAGTTTGCACAAGAATTCAGGCTAAAGATGGGAGTGACCATCAATTACACAAACTTAATACATTCATTATAACGTAATTCATTGTCACACACAGTCTTTGCCTAAATTCTGTTCTACTTGTGTTTGAATTTTTAAAAAAAATTCTCTACGAATTTTTTATTTACTCGATACCAAAATGAGATTTTCTGAAAGGAATTCATAAATTATTGAAATAAAAATATTTTCTTTTTAATAGCTATTGATTTCTGACTAACTATATATCAAAGTATAGAATACGTGATAAAAACAGTGAATAACTCGAAGAGTAATTTATAAATAGCTTACTTGAAAGAGCTCTACCAAAGGAGAGACCTGATTGAGATCGACGAAGTCAGACAACGCTAACGTTATACTTTTGAAAAATCCTGGATCTGATTGATTTTTGATTGATTCGATAGAAAAAAGGAGTAAATTTCAAAATATATGTGTTAGCCCTCAGAGATTGTGTAGAGTTAAACAGTCACTTACTGGCAAAGTGTGCATAAAATAGTTGTTTGAATATCCCATTCGGTGCCAATTGATGTAAAGTGCATCGAATAAATTGTCGAGCAATAGATGCAGTACTTCCGGGCAAATGAGTATTACTGCAAATATCGTAAAACAAAACATTAAACTTAGAATTTATAAAATGCATCAAATTTTGAATTCTTAAAATTTTTGAGAATTGCTATCTTTTCACAGAAATGGGAGTCAAACCATCCGATTCTGTGATGAATAGTCATTCAAAAAGATATAATCGACTGAAAAACTTGATCCTCACATCGTTTTTTATGTTGCAAATCATTTGAGTAGAAGTATAGAATTGCAAGAGTAGTTTAGGGATGCCCAAGGGGGGTATGGGTCTTACCCCCCTAGAATCAAAAATTTTGGCTTTACCCCCCCCCCCTAGAATTTTGAAAAAATATAACA
>JAQGCS010000399.1:0-23756 GCA_034702105.1 Fuscozetes fuscipes
AAAAATGTCGTTAAATAAAATTCATTATTAATAAGCGCGAAGCTCTACAATGGGGTGCTGTCTAATCTGAAGCTATGGTCTTAAATGGTCCGAATATTCAGTATGTTATCTGATCAAAATACTTTAATAATATGTATAGAAAAAATATTAAGATTATACTCTTATATACTTTTTACAAAATCAAATTACCTTTTCCGTTTAAAAGTTATTCAAAAAATGCGGGTGACAAGATTAATTAACCGCCTAATTATATATATCGATCTAAATATAAATTAAAAATTTATTGTTGAAGAGATTTTTAAAGCAATTTTCAAATCAGTAAGAGAGAACGAGAGATAATAACATGAACAAGGATGTGCTCAAATCCTCGTAAGGATTTGGGTATGCCCTTGGGTGAAATGAAAGAAGCAAATAATTTGTTGCCATCGATGTAGTGTCTATTAATTTGATCCAAAACTTGTTTATCAAATAAACTCCTCCTAGACCCCACCCCTAGAAAATTTTGGAAAAACTACCTCCTAGGACCCCCTAAAGCTGATTTGCTTGGACATCCCTAATTAAATCATTCCTAGTTGTCCCAAATAATTGCAAGTGTATAAATCGCTTTTTATTAAACTAATTTACATTTTTAAACTAACAGTCATTATTAATGACTCATTAATATAAAATATAAAACTATAATATAATTGAATCAAAGTTGCTGACTAGGTGAGGCACAAAATAAGTAAAAAGAGTAATTTTAATTTTACTTTTATAAGATAATGTATTTTTTGAAAGCATGTCAATTAATATTTGATACATTCTTTCATTCATATTTTAAACTTGCGTATTTAATCTAACATCAGGGGTGCCCAAGGGGCGGTAGGCCTCTTAACCCCTCCTAGAGACGAAGATTTTTGGTTTACCCCCTAGAACTTGAACTGAAAAATTTACCATTACAGGTATACCCCCGCCGAGCAAAGCGAGGCAGCTTGTATTTTACCTTACTCCTTACTTTGTGTTTTTTCAATTTTAGGTAAATTTTTGGTGAAAACCCACCCCCTATACCCCTCCTAACCGCCGAGCAATGGGCATCACTGCTTAACATAAATATGCACATGTACATTGCCAATGGTTCAACTTACAAGTGGTTGCACTAAATGTATCACAATTTGCATAATTTTTAGTTATTCTTCTTACAGCCACTGCTTGTATGAAAATGGCCATACGCACCTAAAACTAAAGAGCTTAATTTTCCTGATTATCAATGTGTATGACACATGAGAAAGAGCTTTTATCTTAAATGTAAGTTTGTCAATAATTTTTACTAATTAGTTTCATGTCACTTATACTCATATTGCCAAGTTTTATTTGAAACCTTATTCATTGTTGCTTTATGTTGAGGTAGTCGTACTTAAAATCTACTGTATAAACCAGGTAAATTAAATTTATTTGAAAACAGTGGGGAAAAAACAATAATTGTGTAACGCTTTTAATTATAAGACGAAATTGTTTTGTAATACAATTAATGCCAAATCATTAGCGCCTGAATTGCGATAAATTAGAGATAAATTATAAGAAATTTCTCGCTTTAAGTCAAACATTTGTTTGTTTTTGGTTACAATTTCAGTGTTAGATTCCAATGCTTTTCTATAGAAATGGACGGCATTATTGAAGAGTCCCAATTGATGGAAAGCACGGCCCACATTATAAAATGATTCCTGGCATTCACCTCTGAGTTCGAGATAAAGATCAAGAAAAGCACACATTTGAATGATAATCGAGTGTCGGTTTGATGTGAACTTCTGTGTCGCCAAATGAACAAAAGCCAAACACACAGAAAAGGCGGCGAACGGCTCTCTCGGGCTCTGCTTCAAAATGGAGACATACTCTGCCAGAGAGTGTTTATAACTGCCACTCATGAGAGCGTTGTGTCCATTAAAATAAGCCAAAGCTATGTTCTCAGGATTTTTGATGAAAAGTCGAATACAAAAACGATTGTGACGTAAGTCCTGATAGAACTGAGACATAACCTGACAGAAGATATTCCATATTTGGTTGTTATCTATATTCCTCACAATCAATGCCTTAATCAATGGATAGGTATAAGTCATATTCTTCGAGATATAACAGGTCATGAGTGCGTAGTAATCAACCAATTCTTGTCTGTTTGCAAAAGCATTGCACGTATATCCAGAAAATGCTATTCTGAGCGCTTCGTTGAAATCTTTCAATTTGTATAACAAAATATTTAAAAGTTTGACATAAGTTTCGACCACTTTTTCTGAATCAACACTTTTGCCGACATATTTGTGCGGTCGATAGTCATCTTCAGTAAGACCCAAATCTTTGTGGATATCACGTAAAGCATCCATTCGTGTCCTATGAGACGAAGATGAGATCATTGTTGACAATTCCTTGTCGTGTTTCAAATAAGTCATATCACTTGATAGTAGTATTTTGGTGGCGATCGCCAACTCATTCCAAAGTCTGTGAGAATATAACAAATGGCACCTCATTTGTAGCAAATCTAAGTCTATGAGTGACTCAGTATTGCACTGAAAGGATATCTCCAATGCCTCGCGTTCTTTGCCGACACTCACTAACAGTTGTGAAAGTCTGAGTCGAGCCTCAAAATGATTTGGCGATAATCGTACAACAGTTGAGTATGCAATAATTGAATGGTCAGTTTCGCCCGTCTTCTCTAGGCATTGGGCAAAACGGAACCATATGGAAGGTCCGTTAAATGTTTCGGTATCAACCAGTTTGTGAGCCATCAGTTTTGCCTTTTCGTGTAAATCCATTTTCATGAAAGCGTCGATTATATCCAAATACAAATCACCGAACTCTTCAGCACACGATTGCAGTATCTCTTCAAGCAATTCAGGTACAGATAGCAAACAGCGCAGATTAATCAGTGTTACCACTAGTTTAGCCCTCAAATCGATAGGAAGTTCAGAGGCGAACATCAGATGTATAGTGAGATCACATTTATTGATAATTTCTTCGTTCAGTTGATTGCATTCTACCCCTGAGCTCATAACTTTGATTCCGCAGTGTTTCCTAAAGGCATTCAAGGCATCGGAGTACTGTCCGTTTGTTATAAGGAGCTCAACATAAAACATGATTTCCTCGGATGTTATCAATGAATTATGTTTTTCGAGCGCTGATTCCATTACTTCGATGGCAGACATAATGTTTTGATTATTGTAATGGATTTTGACGATGTCTTTCGTCAATTGAAGGGCCAGTTCCCCATCATTGGGACCAAGGATCTTGACGATATTCTCATACGCTTCGATCGTTCTCTTGATATCTCCAACCTTTTCGTAGAGACGACATCTCTCCAAATGAAGACTTATGTCTTTTGGCGTTACTTTAATCGCTTTTGAATAACAACTGATCGCAAGTTTCCAAAAACCCAAATCGACGGCCATTTCTGCCACTTTAGTCCATCCATCGCCGTCTGAAGGACACAAATTGGCGGCGATTAATAAATACTGAAATGTCTGAATCTCTTCCCCTTTCTCTTCATATATTTGTGCCAATGTCTGGAATGGTTCGGCGCAGTCGGGACACAATCGGACGACTTCAAGTGCCATTTTGATTGCTTCTTCGTGGTTACCACGAGCCAACATCATATTGGCCTCACCCACTAATCCTTGCAAATCACGCGGAAGTTTCCTTCGAGGTTTATATCCAACACTCTTCGGAGAAGTTTCCGATTCTTTCAAAGGCTTTATTTTTTTGCTCTTTTTATTTCTGTTCTGATATGAAGTCATTTCCCTCTCGAAAGCAATTCCCGATTCTCTGTTATTCAGATCTTCGTTTATATCATTCTTCTCCATAATGTCCACCAATTCATTGAAACTGATTTTTCCATCAATGAATTTGACGGTTGAAGTCGAGTCCCAATTGGAAGCACTTGTGTCAGTCGTTTCTGCGATTTGTACGGAAACGTCACAATTGGAAACAGTGGAAGACTTAGCATTGCAAGTGGTGGCAGATATAATCTGGTCAGAGTCATCTGATGATTCGTCGTCGCTTTCACTGCATATGAGATCCACGGATCTGATCTCTTTGTATGTCTGCAGTTGTTGTGATGTGATTTGTCCGCCGCTCAGTATATTCTCCAATAAATGACTCGCTTTTAAGGAGTCGTTCATTTGAGTCATTCTTCACATCAAGTAATTATCCAAGTTTACTTTTGAAGGCTGTCTCATAAACAAGCTTGAGTGTTATTTTTGCATGAGCAAAAGTCAATTCTTTCATGTGTTTACTGTCAGACCTTTAAAGAGAATTCAACCTAACAATAATAAACCGATTTGCACTGATGTATAGAAATGTTTGGCCAAGGTAGTAATCTTCATAAACTAACACTAGTCCGGATTGAAAGTGATATAAAGGTAACACAACAACAATAGTACGACTTCTTAGGACTTTCACAAGTGTTTTAACATTTAATTAATAAATATTTAGTAAAAAGCATGACTTCAATGAATATATTCATTAATTATGTGTCAAAACAGTTGTGAAAGTCCTCAACCGTCGTAAGAAGTTGTACTTTATTGTTGTGTACCCTTTATTAGCAGCTCAACGAGAATATGGATGAACAAACGCCAACTTTTTGTTCAAGCAATAAGCTTTTTAATGCATTAGCTTAGTACAAAGGTTTAGCAAGGATTGTACTTCTGCTGGCTCTCCATTACCGTTTGTTTATCCATATTCTCGTTGAGCTGGTAATATATCACTTTTAATCCGGACTAGTGTTATGTTTTGCACAAAACGTGTAATCAATGTTTTAAGGGATCCTTTGATTAAATCGGATAAGTTGTATTGTCCATAATTGATCTTGCACATATTGCGTCTGACATAATTGATTGTACATTAAGTGAGAATAAGAACATTTCTAATAAATATTTATTAATATCCAACAGATTTTTGTTTTGAATGACATAATTGTCGCCATATTTGTATAATCTTTTAGTCGTTTGGAATCAATGAATAAAAGAAAAGCCGACGAAACGGATGGCAATATCGGTACGGATTCGCCGTCTTATGAACAATACGTTCAAAAAGATAACGAAAAACTTAGAAATGATTTAAGAGATTTGAAGGACTCTTTCGAAAGACTTCGCCGACAAAAAGACAGAACCGATGAAAGACTTAAAAATGAATTAGACTTAAGACTCAAAGAGAAGAGGGATTCAGAGAACGCTTCCATCGAACAAAGGCTCGAATTGGATAAACTTAGGAAAGAAAAACAACTTCTGGAGAATCAGTTGCGTCTCAAAGACAATGAATTGACCAAAATTAAGAGCGCTTTGTCCACAACCACTGCCACCGATGACATCGAGTGCGACAAATGTGACTTCAGAACCAAATCGGAAGTGTCACTCATTTTACACACGATTAACCACAAATTGTCTCATCCGAATCAGAGACGTCTTATTCTTCACCCGAATATGTTTAGTTCGCGAAATCCCAACTCTTCATATCTGTATATGTGTCCGATCTGTGAGGGAACAGCTCTGACTCGCAATGAAATCTATCCACACATATATCAGAACCACACGAAAGAGAAGGCATACAAATGCAATGAATGCGATATATTCTTCACTCATATCGATTACCTGAAGACACACCACAAACACGAACACGAAAGACAAAAATCCAATCGATTGAAACCCACCTCAGGCTATGAGATACCAAAAGAACCGCTCATTACGTCAGTTTATAAGCCATCTGCCAGTCGGGGCACTCAAACCATTTTGCTGTCAGTGATGGGACAACCGGTCACAGACATTGCTGCGTCTGGCAGTGGTTCCAATGGTGGCAATAATTACAGTTATTCGCCACAATTAATGGCTGACGAGATGTTGAAGTGTTCGTTCCCACACTGTTCCTTCACCACAAATAACCGACAAAAGCTGGAATTCCATATATCGGCGCACACTAACTCCAAATACAAGTGTCCCTATTGTGCATATGTCGGCAATATATTGACGGATATCTACCGACACGTGAAGAAGAGCACAAAACACGACGGAAAGAAAGTCTTTGAATGCAAACGATGTGATTTCGCCATTGACTGCGAGAAGTCATTCAAAGAACATCTGAGGGCTCAACACTTCAGACATAACACATCTGATAAAGATATTGACGCCGCTGTGGAGGACTTGTTTCTTAATAAACCGACTAATGGTAACGGAAACTGAATCCGTTTTTCCGATCCTAATACTTTTTTTTTAATGAAATCTAAACTAAGGGTTAACTTAAACTCAATATCTTTTCATAATATTATTAAACATTTTATCATAGATTTTGTATTTAAATAAACATTTTTACAGTTTAATCAATCAAATTAACCAGTTTTCTCAATTGACCAAATTACCCAGTGGGTATAGTTGACGTCATTAACTGTATTTGGCTATCAAGTGATAAAGAGCTTTCGAATAAAGATTCTTTAAATAGAGATTTTTTTGTTTTTAAATTGTTATTCAAAATACAATACAATATTGTGGTTCAAAATATAACATGTCCAATTAATCGCTGCACTGCGTTTAAGCTAGCCTTGCGCGAGACCTGTTATAATGTTGATGTCCATGGTGGGATATTTTATGCATTTTCAACCATTTTTTGAGGCACTTACAAATATTCTGTGCTCACTCTCAAAGCAGATGATTTATGAATAGTAATTATATAACATTATAATTACAAATAAATATGCTAAGAAATATCCCATGGTGGATTTCGGCAGAGTGATAGGTCTTGCTCAGTGCCCACGTAAAGTTAGTGCACCGATTAATTGGACAAGTGATAGTTGTAATTCATTTACAGTCATTTACTTTTATTTATTATGCAATTAATTAATTTTCCTTATTTCTGAGATTTAAAGGAATGGTTCGCTTATAACTGACCAGAATTTTTTAGCTGAGGTCCAGTCGGTAGTGTCGGCAGTTTTATGTTTTGGATTCCAGTACCTGTAGGGGGTCATGTAGGGTATCATTGTGATCAGGGAGATGTGGGCTATCACCCTGTAAAGGAATGTTGTGTGCCAACTAGTAATACCCTTACAAAAAAATGATTATTGAATCGAAATTCAATCAAAAGTCTGAAAAAACAACAAAACGATTTGTTTGCTCACATTTTGTTTGATTAGTTGACTTCAGTTTTAATCATTAAACGAATCATTGAAAACGTTATCATTTTTGGGTCAAGAGTTGTGACAATTTGTTTCAATTAATGAGACAATTAATTGATTAATGAATATGTTATTTGAAAATCATTTGAAAATTTTATCCCAATTTTATATTTTAATTGTGTTTTGTTTAACAAATTGCTGGACAACTTTTATATATGAATCTCAATTAAATGATCTAGTAAGTACTAGTTATATCATAAATACAAATATTGTGTTTTTCACTACATCGATACAATATTAACTTTGTGCGTTACCCTACCCACCTCCCCACCCGCCCCCGCTTTGAAAAATTTTGAAAATTATGAAATTCATTGTTGAAGCAATTTAAAGCAATTTTTAAATCAGAAAGTGAGAAAGAGAGGGGCTAATAATAACAAGAATAAACAAGGATGTGCCCAAATCATCGTGAATCGAGAGAAGAAAACTTGTGGCCATAGATGTAGTTTCAATTACTTTGATTCAAAGCTTGTTTCATTGAGATTTGTACTTTCTCAACTTGAAAATTACAGCAGTAAATAGCACCCAAAATGAAACTGAGAGACTCTCATTGACGTTAGAGCAGCTAAATCCAAATCTCCTGAGATATTTCCTACAATACACGCATACATGCATGTATATCAGGGATGCCCAAGGGGGTTGCTCGCTGACCCCCTAGACCCCCCTAGAAAAGTTTTAGAAAACCCCTAACCTAAACCTCCATAGAGTCGAAAAGCTTTAGCATCCCAGATGAATATCATGCGCATAATTATAAAATTCATAAATAAAGTATATGTATACCTGTAATTCTAAATCTATGAGAGGTAAAGCCAAAATTTTCGACTCTAAGAGGTAAGAGGTCTACCTAGTTTTGGCCATGCCTGATTTTAATCAAAATATTCGTTAGAATTGAGTTAAATATAAGGATCGGTCTTCAAATCAATGAAAATACAATTATTGATCACATTTTCATTTAAAACTAATTTTTAATGAGTTTTAACGTTTGTCGTTATGTCATTTGAAATGAGGATCAGTTGTTATGTCCTTAAAACTCAATTATAACGATACCCTTCCGTACCGACTGACTTATAACGACATGTCGTAAGATCCCGTCGAAGAGGTACATAGTTTATAGTTAACGAAGATTAAGCTAATTTGAAACATTATTTCAAACTTACCATGATGATATCGTCAAATCGTTAGATAATTTTAATTGAATATTTAGAATTTAATTTAAGCTGAAAACCATTTGATTGCAGTGAAAGATAATTATTGAATTAAAATGTATCAGTCGAGTAATTTGCTGAAAACCTTTTAGCTTGCTGAAATTATGTTTTATTAAAAAGTAACTTTTAAACTTGTATAAAAACTAATTTGTGGTCAATTCTCTGAACAGTACGATTCGGTTAAACATTTTTTAGATTATAATAAGAATATAAGTCGAGTGCCTAACGACTGCTCCGACAGACCTTTCGTTCAAATTGATATAGTGTTCAAAGAGGACAATTTGAATGCTTCCAAATATTTTGCTGTTTATGCAAATCACAGTTATTACGTGGAAATCGATGGAATAACCAGAGATCACTTACCGATCATTCACAGGGATGTCCAGCCCCTGCCTGTCGACAGTCGCTTTCGAAGACGAATGACCGGAAAGAGTGCGATCACTGAATACAGATTCATTGGTCCCCTATATCTCTACAAAATTCCAGTTCGTTTAAGATAAATGATTTAAACGATTGTAGATTTAAATTTTGTTTTATAAAGAACGAAAAGGAAACATATAGTTTGGTGGGTTTCAATCAGGTATGGTTGGGATGTCCGCAGCCTTTGTGTCTATCACCGGGTTTTGATGGTATATTATCGCTGTCATCGATGACAGATCACATCTATCACAACTATCACAGCCCTCATAACGATATTCTCATTCTATTCAGAGGCAATTATTTTTGGTACTATGACTTCGGTATATATTCATGTTTTCAGTTATTTTATGTTTTGATGAGTTTATTGAAATTAGTGACCGATAAGTCACCACTTCATCCGCCACTCACTGATTCGGCCATTCGTATAGAAGAGCGGTGGGTCGATAGGAGGGCAGTCAGTTATACCTATCAACGATCAAATAGACGTACATCACATTCGCAAATATCTTCACCGTATGGTTATCTGAATGACTCGATGGTTGTTCCCACTTATATCGATGCAATAGTTCCCGGAATTAATAAATACAATAATTGTCTCTATTTTTTCAAAGTATTTAACATTTTGTTGTATTGAATGCAATAATTTTTTACAAATAATTGACAGAACGACGAATATGTTTGCTATGAATGGTTTTCAAGCCTCACGTCTCCCATGAAAATCGCAAACGAATGGAAATCATCTGATCCTCGATGGAAATCAGTAAAAATTGACGGCGCCTTCTATAGCAAAACACTCATTTATTTTATTGCGGGTAATTTTAATTGTATTTGAAGCCTTGCTAAAACTTACTTAAACTTACTGAAAGGTGAACTATTGTGGTGTTTCTCTAACGATCAGATGTCATGTCATTCTTACCCTAAGAACTTAAAAGATTTGCATAAGGATTTCCCTGTTAATATAACGTCTGCTTTTCAACACCAGGATTCTATTTTCATAATAAAGGATTCGGTTTATTATAAGATATTGGTTTCGAGATTTCCGGTTTGTATTAAACTTTTCATTTTTGTCTTAAGTATCGGAAAAGTTTAGATTTCTATAAATCTATAATCATATGTATATAACTATTTGCAGAAATAATAGTTTAAAGTTTAATAAAATGTATTTTCAGTTACAAATCAATGCGGAAGATATGACTGCAAAGTATTTATTTGAAGACCTGTTGGGCTGCGATGAGAGTCTATACACGGCGTGGGGTTTCACCACTTATGACAAATTCATCGAACAATTTGCTCAAAGAATGCAAAACGGAATCAATTTAACGACTGAGACAAACAAAACACATTTCAATCCGACTTTTCTAATAATAAGTTTGGTAATCTTGGCAACCAGTACAACCATTCTTTTAGTGCTCTGGTATGTCAAACCTCATTGGATGACAAAAGTATTACAAACTCTTAAGTCACCCTTCAGTTGATTAAAACAACAATCCGTAGATATCTTCATAAAGAGAGCATTTAATGTCTAATATTAATATTAATAATAATTCACAGAATCTAATGATTTATATATCAAACCACTAATTGATAGATAATTACATACTTTCGGTTAGAAAATTGTCGAACAAATAAAGAATTTATTGAAAAATAGTTTTTCTGGAAGTCGTGCGGAACTAAAAAACTCAGTTTTGATGAAATATTAAAAAAAATTGAAACATTTTAACAGAAATGAGTTGAAATCAAATTCAGTCAAATATTTTGGTAATCAATTCTAAAGAATTGGTTGAAAATCAAATGTCAAACAAATGAATTGCTTTCGAAAATATTTTATAAAATGTATGAATACTTAAAATGAGTTGAATTCGAGTGTTTTGTCAGTTATTCTGCAGAAATGTTTTGTTTATTGTTTTCGTTGAGAAACAGTGACTCTAGAATTGAATCCAAAGCCGATTCTTCGACGTGTAGTCCGTAATGGAATTTTTTGAGATGATCTTTGAAAGTGCGCTCACAGTCGGACCCATAGTCACACTTAAGACATTGGAATACATTAAGTCCTTCGTGTTTCTTACTCTTTAGAATATGGCGGCGAATATCGACCAGAATATTGCCCACATATGCACAATAGGGACACTTGTACTTAGACATTGTGTGCGCACTCATATGAAACTGCAATCTGTCCCGACTCGGGGCAGTAAAACCACATCCAGGATAAGTGCATTTGAGTTCGTCATCATCTTTGGCCACAGTTATAGTTGTCTTCATTTGTTTTGCAGGAGTTTCAGAAATGCATATAATGTCAGGTGAGTCGTCTCCCTTTCGCTTTGAGGACATCCCATCACTACAATTAGATGTCTGACCTGAGTTGTGATCATTGTTTGCACCCAATTCTTGTTTGACGGTTCCGTATGGCGTTTGGATTACTGTCTGTTTCGTGATTTGCGAACTGGCGGTCGATTTGATGGGAGTTTTACTGCTGTTCCTCGACTGCGCCACTGAAGTACGACCGCCGCGACCTCTTCCACGACCAGAATTGAGACCGGGAGAGTCGATTACTCCCATCTTATGCTTATCGAGTTTATGTTCAGACAAATACTCCGAATGAGTGAAATATAGTAAACAAATGGGACTGAAATCAAATAAAAAATATAAAACAAATGGACAGCATATGGCTTAGTCTTACCATTTGTGAGGCTGTTCCGAAGAGTGGAATTGATAGATGTGTGGATAAACTTCATGTCGGGCCAAAGTGGTGGCCTCATCACAAGAGGTGCACTTATAAGTGAAAGTCATGTTAGTGTCAGGTTTGGTAGTAAAGACTCGCGTCGGCAAATGGAGGTGTCGGGGAGTGGTCGGTCCCAATGTATGGTTAAGTTTATGAATAAAGAGAGAAACCTGTGATTTGGTCTCAAACTGACACTCATCGCAGATATGGTTCTCTTCGGGGGTCTCTTCTATTTTGACGTTTTGAGTCAACTGTTGGTTCGATTGAACCGATTGTAAGGTTAGCCCCGAATTTTGCAGATTCTGGAAGTGCTGCTGATATTTAGCCACTTCGAGACGCAAAGTCATGCACTGGTAGTTAAGTTCTTGCTGTGCCTGAACAGCCTTCTGGAACTCCTGTTGTAACTGCAACTTCTGCTGTCTTTCAAGATTCAACTCCTTCTGGAGCTGATCCTTCTCTGCATTTGACTGATTCAACTGTTCCCTCAAAGTTCTCATCTGAACAATGGATGTGTTTTGATGAGCCGAATGTGCAGATGTTTGTTGTGCTGATCCGCTCAGTTGAAGATATCCGTTGTACATAAGATTTTGTGGCTGAAGATAATGAGAGTGATCTCCCATCGCATCCACTTATGGCCACTGATCCCAAACAAACCAAACAAATCCCAATTGTTTTCAAAAATATGAAAACAATATTCAAAAAGAATTGAAGGAATCAATCGATAGATTTGTGAAAACTAAAGAAGAAGTTAATTATTTTGAACGGATTCAGACCACAACTCAAATGACTGCCATTTGTGCCAATACTCACATCACTCACAAACAACGTTATGAAACCAATCAAAATATTTGCCCCGTTTTGAGACAAACTCTGCCATTCTCTTCGCTGTTTAATTATTGTGTGGATAATTGCAAGTGGTTTGTATGAGTTTACAATAATTAATATATATAATTGACAATGCTACATATCAAAATTAATCGGACAATGGACTGTTTAGTTAACACAGGTGAAGAGACAAAAGTATGATTGTTAGATGTGTGGAGTAGGTCTGATCAAGTTCATTTGTAAGATCATCAAGTATTGATTAAATTGTTAGCTTATAGTTACTATAATATAGTATACAGATATTATAGATATTATCAAAAGTATGGATAAGCATCAAACTTGCTTTGAATTAAAATAATGCACTTGTTTTCAATAACGAGTCTTATGTGTATAGGCTTTTGCTCTCATAGACTAAGCATTAGCTCTGAGCCAAGTTTTGGGTCTTATTGTACACTAAAACTGTAGAACTAATGGAATGTGCGGTTAAATCAATTGAATGGAAAACTTATTGGAATTCTGTTTATTATTGCAGTAGTTTTCGAAATATATTAAAATCTAGACTTAAAAATATTTTCGTTAAAAAATTAAGAGAATAAACAATTTTCGAAAGAAATCACAAATATTTTGATAGATTGTGAAACCCGTTTACAGCGAATTCGATGGTTTGATGGCTTCATTGAGCCCTCAACTCGTCATAAGCAGACTCTACAGAGTATTCACTATTTCCTAAATCTATGATATGAACAAAAAAGAGACAAGAGTTCAGTCTTGAGGTTTGTTGAAAGACCCGATTAAGTACTTCGGGACAACAAACCAGTTCTTTACTAAACTAAAAATTAATTAAAGCGATTGTTTTCCACTTTCGTTAGAAAACATGTCGTCTATAAAAGAGTTAATCATTTTTTCGGTCACTTCTTTGCCGAAATGTATTTGTCGTAAGTGATCCTTAAATGTCTTCTCACAATTAGATCCATAGTCACACTTCTGGCACTGAAACACATAAAAACCCTGATGCTTTTGACTCTTCTGAATGTGTCGTCGAATGTCAACCAAAACATTGCCCACATATGGACAGTACGGACACTTATATTTGGAATTCTTGTGCGCACTTAAGTGAAAATCGAGTCTTTCCTTAGTATTTGTGGCGAAACCACAGTCACTATAAGTGCATTTGAACTCTCCGTCAGCCTTTTCTACTGTAATGGGCGCCGCCTTCGGCACTATTGGGTTCACGCGGTTTATAGGCATTACTTGTGGAGTATTAATGAGTTGAGTGGAGTCTGCGATGGAGGCCACTGCAGAACTCGACTCATCAAATGTGCCGATAGTGCTCGAAATGATTGTCTCCAATGAATTCCAAGCAGACGATGAACCGGGAGATGAGACTAATGGGCTATTCTTACCCCTCTTTGCTCCGGGTTTGGACCAATTCTTTTGAAGGGTTCGCTTTTGTTTTGTTTTATTGTTGTGTTTATCCCTTTGGTGTTCAGTCAAGTAATCGAAATGTGTGAAGAATAAGTCACAGTCTGTGCAGTGGTGGGGCTGTTCTGATGAGTGGAACTAAAAACAGATAATACTCAGATTCATAGTCAAGCAAATAAAGAATTAAATGTGTACTTGGTAAATGTGTGAATATACTTCATGTCGTGTAAACTTTCCGTCACAGGCCGGACACCTGTAGAGGAACGAGTGATTTGTATTGTTTTTTGTGGTGAATATAGTGGTCGGCAATTGCAGGTTCTTTTGAGTCAGTCCGTGATTTACTTTATGGAGGAGTAGAGACACCTCAGACTTGGTTCGAAACTGACAGCCATCACAAACGTGTTCACCATTTACTCGGACTGCTTTGCCTGTGCCCGAGAATGGCATCACTGACTGTTGAGCGCTTTGGGCCTGAATTAGCGCCTCGTGAGAGGTTTGGGGGGTTTTGTATTTGGATAACTCGAACTGAAGAGCCCTCATCTGCTGTTCGTATTGCTGTTGCATTTGAAGACTAATCTGTTGCTGAGCTGACAGTTGTTGAGACATTTGCATCACTTTTTGCTTCTCTGAGTTCAACTCTTTCTGCAACTGATCCCTTTGTTGTTGCAAAGAATTGAGCTGATCCTGAAGTGATCGCAATTGAATCACAGTTTCATTCGACTGTTGACTAACATATGATGACTGATAGCACTGCGGCTGAAGTGCATAAATATGTGCCGATACGTGTTGGCCGCCCGCCTGTGAGTGGAACTGCTGGTCACCCATAGCTACAGACTATGACTAATGCATACAAAACTCATCGCTAGTGTCAAACAGTACTGATTAGTCTCTCAAACAATTAATAAACTTGGATAAAGTGTTCACACAGACAAACTTTGATCAGCAAAATATTTGAATTAATTGTTTGTTTACATTAAAGAGAAAACCACTCATTCAAGTGATTGGACTTCAATTGGAGGCAATCATTGGACGCCAAATATTCATACAAAATGACATTATTATGGATTCACTTTCATTCAGCCAAACCACACAAATTACGTCCACATTTATAATATCTGTCTCTCAATTTAAACAACTGGGTTAACTTGCAAGGATGACCACTCCTTCCAAATCAAAGTATTTTGTTTATCAATATTAATAGATTTCAATAATATTAATAGATTTCAATAATATTAATAGATTTCAATAATATTAATAGATTTCAATATTATCAATAATGTATACATTGAAAAATTTAAGTATTTTTTAATGACCATAAAACTTAAAATTAGACCGGCTCCTATAAACTATGGATTTTAGATCAAGTCTATAGGACTTCTAGTATAAGTTTATTAAAGTGTAAAGTTTTCAATTTTCTTGGTACAATTATGTGATAAACTGTTAAGATTACAGTACTCGACATTTAAATGTTAGTAAAATAATTTACGAAAATATTTATTTCAAAAATAGCGCAAAAGTTGAAAAGCTTTGAGACTATTGGATAATATATGGCATTAATTACGAATAAATGTGAGTCACTATAAGACAGTATATGACAGTCAAAGCTTTTGTTAACAAAGAGGGGACTATAAGAGCGACGTATGATTTGGGTGTATATAAGCCGTTAGTATTGATAAATGAATGAATGGCCGCCATTTTTGACGGCAAGTGTTGACAACGCATTGATTGCCATTTGTTTCGACTCTTTTCATGACATTCACCACATCTCAGAGTGTTTTGGATAAGTTTAAGGTAGGATTCAGTTTGGAGTTCACTCTTGTCTGCAAATAACTGATTTGATGGTTAATATGAATTTTATTCACACAAAGCGTCGAATGGAAGGCCATCCGACCCACGGCTCACACCCGACGGCTGAAACCATCTATATTCAGGTCCAACAGGGAAACAGTTTTGATGGTCAGAATACAGACTTGGAGTCAGTGGTGCAACAGTTGCAGCAACAGCTTCAGGACGAACAGCAGCAGAGGGTTCGCGTCGAACAGGAGTTACAGTCATTTCGCGATAAATATACCGAATTGGAGACAAAACTTAGGGCACAACAGACTCTCACCAATCAGTCGAAATCACAGCACGAAGTACAACTGAAGAGATTGAAACAGGAGCTCATCAAAGCCGACCCCACCGAACAGGGCTCTGCTCGCAAACGACACATACAGAAGATTTCCGAACCCACTCATACTTGCGATGAGTGTCCTTTCGATACTAAGTCTGAAGTGTCGATAATCTTACATAAGATGAATCACGGAATCAGTCAAAAGCAGTTCGTTTTGTCGACCACTTGTTTCACGACTCGAAATACTAATTCAAAGAACACATATTCGTGTCCGGCCTGTGACGACGCCCCCAGGCTCACGCGCCATGAAGTTTACCGCCATATTTAGTGAGTTTATTCTCATTTGTGTCCACAGTTTATAACCTTATTTGTCATAACAGCGAAACGCATACCAACGAAAAGCCCCAAAAATGCCCGAATTGTGAATACAGTTTCACTCATTCAGACTATTTGAGTGAACACCAGAGGGACAAACACGCGGACGAACTCTCGGCCATTGCCGCCAATAAGAAACAAAGAATGAATGTCACTCCTAACCGCTCTGCAGTTGTGGTCGTGTCCTCCAGTAATGGAGCGATGACTGCAGAGACTGCTTCTGCGGTCGCATCTATTGGTGGAGTCGTTAAATCAGAAGATTCACATATGACGAGTCCCTACACTCCCATCAGAGGAAGACGACCCACAATGACACCCCAGAACGTGGAGTTCAAATGCACTTTTCCCGACTGCGGGTTTATAACCAATTCACAGGAAAAGTTGGATTTCCACGTCAAGGCTCACACAAATACTAAGGTATTCCTCTAATGTGTTTGTCATTGCATTGAACCGATTGATTGTTTGCAGTATAAGTGTCCGTATTGTCCGTATGTGAGTAATACGATCGTCGATATAAAGCGCCACATCCAGAAGAGTAAGAAACACGAGGGTCAGAAGGTCTACGCCTGTCAGCAGTGCGGCTATGGTTCGGACTGCGATCGCACTTTTAAAGACCATTTGAGGAATTATCACTTCGGGTTAGAAGCGCCCGAAAATATGATGGATTACTTCATTGAAGAGATGTTTAGTAACAAAAACAAAAGAGCGATGGCTGACGCCTAACAGTACAGCCCTTCCATTAAATTCATTTATTAATTAAACTCATGTCTCGATCAGTGATTAATTTGATTTTTTTGTTAATTTTCTTTTTATATTAAATATAAAGATATTCATAAGTCTTATTCAAAGCACTCAAGTATTGATGTTTTGCTGCAACGAATGGCCACTGATTTCAAACCATTCTTTCAAACAATTTTTCGATAAATTAATTTAAACATTAAAATTACAAAAGAGTTATTAGTTTCCAAGTTTTAATTATCGATTAAAGTTTAGTCAAAGAGCCGACCGTTTCTTGAGTTGGAACTCAGCCATTCGTAGTTCCACTTTGATTTGAGCGTTTTCGCGCAGCAATTGTTCCATGTGTTGGTCTAATGGTGTGCTTTCCTCATGAATTGTGGCCAATTTTTCCCGCCTAACGCTTTCCGTGAGGAGTGTCTTCAATTCGGACTCTATTTGTCGACTCAATTCTAAATCATGTTTGAAAAGGTTTGCTTCACTTTCTCTTTGCTTCACATCTTTTTGTAACTAAATATCAAATCAATTAAATAAATATATTTTAATGAAATCAATTTTGAGACCTTTTTTAACTCATTTTTCAATTTAATCAAATCGGTGTCACTTTTTTGTGAAGTGAATTGAGTCCATTTGTTTTGACTATTTTTTAGAGCCGTTTCTCTCTTAAGAATCTTACTCTGAAGCAAATGTTTTTCGCTCTGATCCTTATTTAATTTAACTCTAATTCTTTCGAGTTTTTCTTTCAATTCGTTGATTTCATTGTCTTTATCTTTGAGTTTGATTTTGATTTGTTCTTTGATATCTTTGATATTCTTCTCGAGATCCCATTTAATGATTTCTAAACCACTGATAGTCTTCTTTTGTGTTTCGATGAGTGCTCTCAAATTTGCGATCTCTTGGAATAACTCGTTGTCGACTTTCTTGTCGGTTGAGTGGTCTTTATGTCTTTTGACAGCAGAAACAGCTCTCATAGCTCTGTCGTCTTTAATGGTTTTACTCAAACTATTAATCACTGAGTCTTTTTGTTTTAAGTCTTCCCTCAATTGTTCGATGGTTTGTTTGAGTTGAGTGGTGGGAGTCATCCGTTTCACTCTTAACTCTTCGTTTTCACTTTGATATGCCATCAGTTTTGTTGTCTTCGCTTCCAATTCATTCTCCAAATGAGTAATTCTTGAATTTAATTCTGTTTTACAACTAAACAACTATTTGTAATAAATTCTTGAGTTCTTAAGTTGTCTTACAGTTCGAGTTCATTGACACAACTTTTGAGAGCGCTCTCCAGCTCTTCGTTATCTATCATTTGTTTAAAATTAATTGAATTTTTTCGATCGTTTTCGCGAATGCTTTCCAAGAGCCGAATCATTTCGTTTTCAAAATTTTGTTTGGCTTCCGATAACATACTTCGGTACTGACGTATGGACTCATCTTTGTGTTCAAGTCTCGCCTGAAATACAACAATCAATTAATTTGTACTTAATTTGAGTTATTTGTCAAACCTGTAAGCAATTGATAATACTCTCCAAAACTGTTTTACAACTCGAAGAAAGATCTGCTTTGGATTCTCCAAACAACTCACTTCTATTCAGTGCTGAATATGTGGTAACTATTTTATAGTCATCCCTATTAGAAGTGTCATCGGATGAAGTGTTGGCCATTATTTCACTGCTGAGTGACTTATTTTGAAATTCATTAATTTGTTTCTCTCTTTCACTTAATTGTATTTCTCTTTCATTGAGTTTTTCATTGAGTTTCTACAAAATGATAATTTTGAGCCAAACATCAATACGTTTATACATTTTATGGTATATTAAGGTTCTTAAACTTATTTTTCCAAGTTTTTTTAATGTAAAAAAATCACGGATGGCCAGGGAAGGCATTACAGCAAAGGATTTTTTCTAACAAATCCAACTGGATTCAGAGTAGGGTTAAATGGCTACTGAAAGTATCAAAAAGGTCCCTAAATTAACGATTTTGCAACCTAAACCCAGTTTAAATTGCCCTTGACACAGATACACTAAAAAGATTAAAACATATTGGAAAAGGACACACACACTGTGTGATATCAAAAGGAATTAAGGCTTTCTTGCAATAACTTTTTATGAATATCATGTTAATCATTAAACGACTAACAGCAGGGTCAGCGAACAAACCCTACCCCTTGGGCACCCCTGACTAGCAGATATTACGAGTAGGAGTTGAACGTGAGTACCCATATGGGTTTGGGAGGGTTTTATGGCTTTGAAAAATGGGCATGGGTTGGGTATGGGCTTTTACATATATATATATGTGAAAGTCGTAATACGAAGGTAAATTTCTGATTTGATTTCAAAAACATTTATTCCATGATTAATAAATAGCAGACAAAAGTATGGTAATTTCAAAACCCTCCCTGGAATTGAAAAATCTTGATTAATCCCTTGAACCAAATCTCAAAATTAAAATTAGTTTATTGCCATTCAATATGATTCATATTGATTGTGGTGGGACTGTATTGCTCTTCATTTGAATGCGAGCAAAGATTGTGACTTTTATTAATTTTCATCTGATTCTCATCTTAATATATAAATAAATCCAATCAGTGTATCAAATTAATCAAACAGAAGATGAGAAAAATATACACTAAGTTTATATTTATTGAAATTATGCTAAATTGATAGTAATATCATATTATGTTAACTTACAATATTCAAGATTGACTAAAATAAGTGATTATTTTGATCGGAGAACAGATATACTCACTATATTCTCATTGTGTAAGAGTTCTAATCGCTGCAAATATTTAGTTTCACTCGATTTTATATTTTGTTCCAACTTTTCGACACAATCTTTCAAAAAGTTAACGATTTTCATCACTTTCGGGCAGTTTTGACAACTTTTGATTGTAGTTAGAGTTTGGTTTAAAAGAGTTTCATCTGATATCTCACAAATAGTATCGGTTTGTATTAAAACACTAATTGTTTGAACGCTTTTTGGGTCAATTATTTCTTTTAAATCATTGATTGGAATCGTTTGAGTTTCGACAGAAATTTGTGTCACAATTATTGGTGTTTCTTCCCTTCGGTTGTCTTGGATATTATCACTTTTTATTTGATCATTAGTGTGATTGGAGGAAACAGTTGCTTGAGTATTTTTCTCGTGAATCTCCTTTTCATGTGGAGCGTCTAAACTTTGAGTATCTCTAAAATGGTTTTGTTGTGAAGTGTGTTCAACAGGTTCTTCGAAAACAATATCATTCTCGAGTAAGTCTTGAGTGTATTGTGAGATCACTTTTAGGTAATCGCTTCTCATTGATCTCATGTCAGTTCTGAGCTGTTCATTATGACCTCTGACCAAATCAAGTTCGGCTTTTAAAGCAATTACATTTGCTAGATCACTTGCAATGCTTCTGCCTTCCAGTAGTTTACATAGCCTCTCAAGAGTAGGACACTCTATAATGACATCGCTCTGAGAATCAGTTTCTCGAATTCCGTTTAAGATCTCTTTCATTCCCAACTGAAGCTCAAAGTTTTCCATTTCGATTGATTTCAATGTTTGTTTCAAATCATTAATTTGTTTGTATTCTTCACTTTTGTCGATCACAGACTTATTAAGATTTAATTTCAATCTTTCAGTGAAAGCCATCTTTTGGTCTTCCAATTCCAAAATTCTTCGCTCCATTTCTAAAATTTTGACCCTATCCTTTTTGTTGCTTACTCTGGGAACTTCTGAGTCATTTTTCTGTTGGTCGGTCTGTTTGTCTACTGTTTTGTAATGTTGGACATCTTCTGCGTCATCCAATTCGAGCTTCAATTTATTTAACTGTTGAACCATTTCTTCAATTCTTTCATCCCTATGATTGAGATGTTTTGTCAAGTCATTGATTTCTTTGAGGGCATCCTTCAGTCCATACTCTCCCCTCTCATAAGTGTTAATGCGTTTTCTCAGACTCAAAAGCTCCTGGTCTTTTGCTAATATTTCCTCTTCCATGGTTTTCAATTGTGTGTTTAAAGCATTGATTTTATCGTTGAATTTGGAATTCTCTTGGTCTCCACTCTTTTGTTTGTATAATGTGCTTATGATCAATGTCTGGGCCTCCATATCAATCACTGCTTCATTCAATTGAGATTTTAGTAAATCTATTTGTTTGTCCTTTTCATCCAACTCTTTATTCATTCTTTTTTGCATTTCTTTGATTTGTTGGTCGGGAATAAGACTTGAAGTCTTCAATTTAATGATCTCTTCATCTTTAAGTCGAATCAAACTCTGCAAGTCTTTCAAATTGTCGACGTAGTCATCGAGGATAGTGTGGTTTCCGTTCTCATACTTAGTTAAAGTTTGTTTGAATTTATCGATTTCATCCGTTAAGAACTTTTTTTCGCAAAGAAAATCTTCGTTTAGTTGTTTTAATTCAATGATTTGTTTGGACAGCATTTCCATATGATTGCAATTAATTTGCAACTCATTTGTAGCACTCTTTAGCTCTAATTTGAGTTTTTTGCACTGATTTGTTAGTTCCAAGTTAACGATCTCTGCATCTCTTAATTCATCTAAAAGTGTTTGAATTTGTTGGTTCTTTTCTCTGAGTTTGTCTAAAGATTCTTGTTTGTCATTGATGTCATCAGTGGTTGGTCTCTGATTATCCATGTCGTCTCTGAGAGTGTCGAGTTCTGATCTGAGAGCCACCACTTCTTTTTGTCTAAAATCGATTGTGTTCTGCAAATCATTTAATTTTCGTTTGATTTTAATGTTTTCACTTTCTTTTGATTCGATGGTATTTTTCAATTCAATGATAACATCATTTGCTTCACTCAATTTGATGGCAATATTTTCTCCTTTTAAATCAGATTTTTTGAAAATATCCACTTCTTTTCTCAATCGATCTATCTCATTTTTGTCGTATTTCTTTGCAGTTTCTTTCATTTCTTCGATGGCGACCTCCGCCTGAACTGACTTTATTTGCAAAATAGACTGGCTCACTTCTAATAATTTTCTTAATCTCTGGATATTGTCTTCATCTTTGGGCTCAAACTTTAAAAATGATATTTTATAGTGAATGCAATTTTTTAGAAATAATTTGTCGGTTTATATAACATTCAAATCAATATTTCAATTATTTGTTTCAAACTATATCTTATTCTATATCTTACCACCTTGCATTCATTTTCCCTAAATAAACCGATATGTTTTAATTTTCAAAATAATTACCTGGACCAATTGATCATAAAGAGATTCGACTCTTTCATCGCTGAGCTCATCCACTTTCAAATCGAATAAGTAGTTCCAATCGATTGCCATCGAGTTTAAATTTAATTGAACTCTATTGGAATAAAGGGAAGGATAGAAGCCTACATTGCATACATCCTTGTGCAAATCCAAACATACAGTTTGTTGTGACAACTGAACGATCAGAACTGCCAACACTCGTAGTTAAGCCATATTTTATTAGTTTATATTTCAATTAATTTATAAAATGATCCCAAATTCAACAAAATTCTGTCTATAAATCGATTTATTGAAAAATTTAAAATCAATTATTTAAATTAAATTCAAATTCAAGTGATGTCCAAAATGTGAGACTTTATCTAATTGCTTTTAACTAGATTGATAGAATACAGTATATAGTTTTGTCGTTTGGCACCCGCCCTCCGCAATCCCACCCCCTTTAAAAAATTTTGAAAATCTAAAAATCATTGTTGTGAGCGTTTTTAAAGAAATTTTCAAAGCAGAAAGAGAGATAATACCAAGAATAAACAAGGATGTGCCCAAATCCTCAAGAGAATTTGAACATATTCTTGCTCAATTCTTGTGTGAATTGAGAGAAGCAAATAACTTTTAGCTATACTATGTAGTTACTATTAATTTGATCCAAAACTTGTTTAATGATAGGGCTTTGGAGGTAATTAGAGACAGACATTTTGGGTTATAATCTTGTATTTGGACAAATCCAAGTTGTTTTCCAATGTTTTCGTCCTTTAATGACCAGTTTGAGTGATTAATGTTGTGATACCGTATTACTTCACTTTTTAACACATGCAGGTATAAATTGAGATTGAAGATAGTGCCGGTATAATTCGAATTTAGCGGTATGCCGGTATAAATGAATATTTAATCAAATTTTTGTATGTCACCTTTCTCTGCATAAACTAAGTTTTATGCTCATAATACACTTGTTTTCTCATACACACGGTTTAAAAAGGACAAGGTGCCATTTTGTACTGGGATCTGGAATTTGATAATTTTTTTCGATGACCCATGATGATCTGCTACTAATCCTAGAATAAAATAAAAATCGATGAGTACAATTTTATAAAAAATTAAAAAGTAGATTTCTTCACCATTACCCCTACGGGAGAAATCTGTACTTTGAGCCGCTAGATGAACGCGGTCCCACCATTCAATTCGAATATAATTTTGATGGTTGAAAGATATGGCCAAAAGACATGTTTTAGCTTATTGAAAAAATGCAACCATTTTAGTTTGACCTCTAGGGGACCTCAAAGTTTTTTCAACTTTTGGTAGAAATTTCTTTGAAAATGGGCTTAAATCTAAAATATTTCCAAGTTGAAAAGACCATAAAGGTTCTTTCCATAAAGTACAACTTCTTCGGATTTTCACAAGTGTTTTAACACATAATTAACGAACAATTAGTAAAAAGAATGACTTCAATGAATGTAAATATTAGTCAAGTATTTGAATTACAATTTTAGATAAATTCTCAGTCAATACATGAAATAAATTATTTGACTCTCTTCTAAACAATGGATAATCCAATAAATGCGATGA
>JAQGCS010000400.1:0-23729 GCA_034702105.1 Fuscozetes fuscipes
AAAATTGACCTCACGCTCAGGTTTTGATTGTTTAAAAGTTTTGATTCAAAAATAAAAAATCTTTTTTCCTAACTCTAATAATGATATATAATGATGTATTAACTTTGCATATATTCACTAAATTTGGATAATTATCACAATATAACTAATATTGGATTCATATATAAATTTATTATTGTTTTAATAACTTTTGACAAAAGGATATCATAAGAGACATAAATACTTACAATAACTGGTCTTCGAGTCAATGGAACCGCCAGTAATGCCAACGAATGAAAGAAATGGTATTTATTTGCCGTTTCGAATACAGATTTGTATTCCTGGGGCACATCACTTCTTGGATTCAATGCTAATATCAATGTTCAATATATTAGTCAAATATTCATTTATTATAATTATTGTCTCTAATAGATAATAAATACCATGAGCTCCGTAAGCGCCCATTGCGACGGCAGTGGCCCCAAAGAGTCCGGCCAAACGAGTCCACGAAGACGTGTGAAGTATGTCCAACACTTCTCTTCGGTTCGCCATTTCACTCAATTTGATTGCAGTCGAAATCAATGGTTGACCTGTTTTTGACATAATTTGGTCCGGGGTGGGTTTGCTCGACTGCCAAATATTTGAAAAGCCTCTCCAAAGGACAGAAGAACTACTTTGAATAACATCATTTATATTATTGAAAGCATTCATCACTATTCAGACCATCGATTCGTATCCGAGACAATCAAAACAGAGATAAACAAAACACAAAAAAATGTTGAAATACAATATATTCAATAAGTAACGCCTCCGAAGTGCACACATTGTGTTGTGTTTACTGTATTTAAATAATCATCTAGTTCATTTTTCGTTGTAAAAAATTAATTGTCAAAGTTTGTCACATAAATTAATATATTCTTATAAATAATAATTTTTTAAAACAAATTAAAATGCGATCATTTTATTTATAAAATTAACATAAAATAGACGTAATATTTATAAAAACGTTTAAATGACTTTTGAAGGCATTTAAAAAATGTGTTCTGATCAAATTTAACCTCGATACTTATGACAATTTGAGAAACCTGGTCTAATTGTGGCCAAGTATTACTCTAGTACTAAGATTCTTTTAGTTTTGTGTTTAAACCGATATATATTTTATTGTTTTAATTGTTTTGTGAGAAATGGCGCCAAAAAAGCGCAATATTTGCAAAAGTAAAACAAATGCGAAGACATCGAAGAAACCAAAGATTCAAATCGATTCCAACAAATGTCATATAAAAGAGGAAACAATTGATTCTATGAATGAAGTGTTTGACACCGAATCCAATGGTTTGCGTCGCTCTAAACGGGTCTCAAATGTGAAGAAACCAATTGAGAAGAAAAGCAAATATTTCAGCGATTCTGACGATGAAGTCATTGAAAGCGATGCAAGTCTTCCAAACGACGAAGAATTTAAACCCGAAGTTGAAGTCAAAGAGAGTATCGTAAAACCTAAGAAAGTGGTCCAAATTGACTCCGATTGGGAAAGCAGTTCCGACGGCGAAGACTGGGAAGAAGTGAAGAACAACGATGAGAGAGAACTCGATGACTATAACCCTGATATCCCCACCGGTGGCGTTCAAATTACTCTCAACGAGACTGCAGTGAAGAAGAAAAAATGTATGGATATTAATGACCTGATTCGACAGCGAATCAATCGTTTCAAACGAGAGTTGGCCTCAAATAAACACAAAACATCCTTACTTTTGCTCATTTCCAGAGCTATTTACTTAAATGATTCGGTAAACGATGACTTAATTCATGCCATTTGTTTGTCGATTACAGATAATGAAAAGACATTAAAGGGTCCCAAGAAGTTGAGTTTCAAATTTTTGAATCAATTCATCGATTGGTTTAAAGACAATTTTAAGTTAAATAACTTTATAACACAAACAAATGAATTGATTACTCATTCATTGATTCGATGTCTTGGAGAACGAGTGGCGCAAAACAGTAGAGAACTGAATCTCACATTCCTTAGTCTTTTGAGAAGTATTAATAAGAAATACATTACACGTCTTTGTTATGCTTTAAATGCCGTCGATTTGAAGCCAACAGATCTTATTCTGAGTCAAAAGCAAACGGAGACAAAGAATAACTCAACTAAAGAGTCAAAACCGAAAACAAAACAAAATAAAGTTTCGAAATCCAAAAAACGAAAAATTGTTTCCTCTGATTCTGATTCGGAACCTATTATTGAGAACGAAATTATTATGTCTTTTGGTGACAAACTATTAGATGTATGGATAGAAATATTCGCCGAAAGTGAACGCAAATGGATTTCTTTGGACTTATCTAATAATTTAGTGGACAAACCACAGGATATAGAACTCAAATCATTGCCTCAATTATCGTATGTGATTGCAGTCGATTCCGATGGATATATACGTGAAGTCACTCAAAGATATACAACCGATTGGATGAGTGCTTCAATGAAAAAACGAAGAACTGATCAGAACTGGTGGACACACACTTTGAATCCATTTCAGAGAAAGATTGTGAGTGCAGCAGAAAAGGCAGAGGACAGAGAGTTTGAAGAGAAGATATCGAAAACACCTCTTCCAACCAAAATCAGCGAATTTAAAAATCATCCTCTTTATGTTCTTAAGAAAGATTTATTGAAATTTCAGGGTATTTACCCTTCAGATGCCCCAACACTTGGCTTTATTAGGGGTGAACCCATCTTTGCCAGAGAATGTGTTCAATTATTGCGCTCAAGAGAAACATGGCTTAGATTTGCTCGAAGTGTGAGAATCGGTGAAACTGCATATAAATTAGTAAAATCTAGACCCAAATGGGATAAGTATGCAAAAACTTGGAGAAAGGATATGCCCTTGGAATTATTCGGTGAATGGCAGACTGAACCTTATGACCCGCCTGAGGCCAAAGATGGAATTGTACCGCGGAATGGCTATGGAAATGTTGACCTCTTCCACGATTGTATGCTTCCCAAAGGCTGTGTTCACCTCCGACTGCCCGGACTTATGCGAGTCGCTAATAAATTGAAGATCGACTGCTCGCCCGCTATCGTAGGCTTTGATAATAACAACGGAGGGCTCGGCTCACATCCAGTGATGGATGGATTCGTTGTATGTGAAGAATTTGAAGAAGTGCTGATCGCGGCATGGGAAGAGGAACAGGTGAACGCCACCAAACGTGAAAATGACAGGAGAGAGAAACGGGTTTACGAAAACTGGAGAAAACTTATCAAAGGATTACTTATTAGAGAGAAAGTTAGAAAGAAATACAGCACTAATGGAGACGACATCGAAGACACTCGTATTGAAAGCGATAATTAATAAATAAAAAAAAGGTTCGTCTAATACAATAATTATAGGCTAAGCGCTGGGTTTCGACTCCTGTTTCAATTCTGTGCGAAGAATTGAATATTTGCATAATTTGAAGGCAATCGCAAAGAAAACAACAACTTTTGAAAATTTTAGTAAAAATTGATTTATTAATGAAAGGCTTAAATCGCGACTACATTACAGCGTTTGACTACAAATTACATACTAATTAAAAATAACGATTTAGGGGATGGGTTGGCACAGAGAACATCAATTAATATGGATTATGGGTTAGGTTGGCTTCGGATTAGTTATACATTAGGATTGGGTCACAATTTGAATGACTTTCACAGAAGTATTGACTCTTCTTTGAAGAGAACTAATGTTTGTTTTATTGAACGAAAACCATTCGATGTTTGAGTGAATGAGTGATTGTTTTGTTTATAAATAAGTAAATTCCAAATGAGTTATGTAATGAATGATAAAAACATTTAAAATATGGGTAAACCAATGGTGTGTTTCGTCGAGAGTTCACAAACATTATTGCAATAATTTATAGAAAAATAATTCTTGTATTGTATTGAATCCAATTTCGTTCAAAATATTCGTCCGATAATTATTAGGCATTAGTTTTGTGAACAAAATTAAATTGTTTTAATGTATTGTTAACTTATGAACCAATTCATGGTCTCTCACCAAAGGCTGACCCATAAAATACATATTTGGAAATCGAAATAAATAGAATTGAAAGCATTAGTATTGGGTTAGTCTTACAGCTAATTGAACTCAAACTGGATCCCGATTCGAAAGCGGCCGTCTCGTCCCTGTCTGGCCTGCCATGCATTCGCCACTCCTTATCGTCTTTGTCAACTTTCATTATATGTGCGTCCAATGAGGCAGAGGTTGTTGTCAGAGTGCTGTCCGACATATAATCCATATCATTGCTATCACCGTTTCCAACGAAGACCGCATGTGAGTCCTCTTTAACTAGACTACCACTTCGAGTACCGCCTTTCTTCTTGTTCTTACGACTAGCGGCCTGACAGTCGAACCACCACTGGGCTGTTATCACAAATATAATTTACAGTTCAATAATAATTCATTTGAATAAATGACTTTTGAAGTCTCACCTGTTTGTCGAGGAAACGGAGGCTTAGCTTTTGTGTCCACCTGTTTTATAATACAATTAAATCTATTGAATCATTGAAATTAATTTGTTAAAAATTGACCTCAAAGTCGACGTCATTGAAACGGAAATATTGAGATCCTTTGAAAAAGTAAGACATTCCGTTTTCCCACTTAAAGGCTGCGTCGATATTATTTGGCAAACCGTTCCAATTCTTGATAGGCTTCGGGTATTGCTTACTAACTGGAGGGTCATTTTTACTGTCAAACCTCCAGTAATCGTTGCCTAACATTAAAATCAATGGATTACTTGTGTTTAAAATTATTTAAAGATTAGATTCAATACCTTTAAAGAAATATGTCTTTCCATTACCACTCCATACGAATGCGGCATCAATTTTGTCTGGAATGCCAGCAAATCCAGTGCTAATTGGTTTAGGGTATCCCTTATCCATTCTCATATTCTTGAATCTCCAATACTTATCGCCCTTTTATTGATGTCAAAAATAATTGAGATTTTGACAAATGATTGATTGTTTTTAATTTAATGCTTCGATAACTCTATTATATGTTCTATAAATACCTTAAAGAAGAATGTCTTTCCATCAGCCCAAGTGAGCACTGCATCTAAATTGCCAGGTAATCCGTCCCAATCACTTGAGATTCTTCGAGGATAACCATCAGCCAAACCATTTGTCTCAACCTTCCAGTAATGATTGCCTTTGAAAACGAATGTTGTGCCGTCACTGATACGAGTGACCGCATTAATGGAGCTGTCCTGACATAGATCAGGTCCATCACCGCTCGGGTCAGGGTCTAATGGTTTAGGTTTTTCAGGTTTATCTGCTGGGTCATTTGCCGTATGTCGGACGCCGTATAGGGCTTGAATGGCAAGGATATCATCCTGGTGAAGTCTGAACTTTGGTTTATATTTTTGGTAAAAAGGAGCCATTAGGGAATCCCTGACACTGCTGTGACCCAATCCTAATGAATGTCCCAATTCATGAGCTGCCACTTGAAAAACATTAGTTCCTAAATATAATAAAAATTTAGTGATTTTGTTAAATGTGTTGCTGTGAGTGAGTACTGACCGGCATATGACGAGATTGTCCAGTACTCCTCATTATCAAAGTGAGCGTCTCCTCCATATTGAGGAAAGTATGCATGAGCCAGTGTATTACCAGGTCCATCGAAAGGATCGCCATCTCCATGCTCTGAGCTGACAAATCTAATGTCAATGTGAACCCGACCGTCCTTTTTGGCCTCGAAATTAAGTGGAGTTACTTCAGACCATATTTTGAATGCTTTTCCGATTTCTTTGTCTATTTCTTGCTTTTTGGAGAGGAATTTAGTCGGGTATTGAGATATTCTGTATGTCAGGTCCGTTCGGCGCCATTTAGAACCTGAATATTTAATTATTTGGTTATTTTCTTATTCTTTTTTCAATAAGTCGTAAATCAATTGTTTATTATTAATATGATCTTTGAGGCATAGCTTTCCTGCTTTTCATTATTGTATGCGAATATTCAGTATAAATGAATCATTAAGTGATTGTTTAATCAGACTTTATTACTCTATTCCTGGAAATTATTTAATAAATTGTTTTTATTTTTGTTAGAAATTTAATATTCAAATCATAGCTAAGAATAATATTTTTGATTTTAATCGATCGAATCAATAGAAAGACCTGCAAACCAGTTATAATTAGTGAGTGTCTTAAACAATCAATTCATTTAGTTTGGGAGTATTTAAACATTTAGTATTGTGTCTGTATTTAACTCATTTGTGTCAAGACTTTTGCTATGATTTGCTATCATTTCAATCATTGCTGTACTGAATAACAGCCAATGCTTTTAATTTGATTTATCATAAGTTGAATGGAAATTATAATAATTTAAATGGAGATAACAATTAAGAGTGAAGGCACTCAATCTAACCTTGTAATGCATAGCGTTTCCTTCGCCTGGCGTCTTCGCTGTGTCCAACTTTGTCTTTGTTTCCACAACGAGGAGAGTTCATCATTTCTACGGTCTCCTCATCCAGAAGTCCTTTATTTGAACAAAATGTCATTTATTTTTGTTCAAATGCATATTAGGTGTACCTGTCTGGTTTATTCCTGCGAAACGTTGAAATTCCAAAACTGCGTCAGAATAAGTTTGCTCGGACACCAGATTAGCTGCATTGCTCTCATTCATGTAACCAAATTTTTGCAAATAGAGCTAGCAAGTTTAAAAATAAAATTCATTTTAATTATTCATTCAAGTTAATTTGTTACGGTGATTTTCTAACATCCTTACGCTTCCATCTAAATACTGGCCTCTAATTATTTGAAAGGTCATTTACATTATAATTTGATAGTAAGGAAAAGTAATTTTGTATTCAAATCATTTCTATTTCGTTATTGAGTCTCAATTAACTAAAGACAACATTTATGTAAAGGATTTTTGTGTGTAATCCCATAAAATGTGTGTCTCTTACGAAACGAGAGTATCACTTATTTTCAATTATATAACTTCTAATAATTGATTCATTACTTAATATTCAAAACTTGTTTTCTGTAAAAAAAACTTTTGAAACATTTTTATTTCAAGTTATTACACAAATTCTTAGAAAGTATTTATTAAAGAAAATACCTGCGCTCTATTACACTCTAGATATTATATTTCCTTCAAGTGTTTCATATTTCCATGGATTTTATACCATAATTAAAGCATATTATCATTCGATTTATTTTTAATTTGTGTGACAAACGAATATCGTCATCCTTTTATTTCTAAGAATTTATAGAAAGCCCTATTGAAATATTTTTAAAATGACAAAGGATATTTTTTTGAACACTTATTCAAATATTATGCTTCAATCAGAGGCTCTATACTGTATATTGAAATTACTTTAATATCAATACATGTCATGGAATATGTGTTGAATGAATTTTAAAAAGTTATTTAAACTTTTCATTCAAAGCAATACAATGACTTTAAAGCGAAGCCAATCGATTGTGGCCTTCATTTGAGTGTTGGGACAATTGCGTGAATGCTTTTGGTTTTCATTTTTTCGCAAATGAAAGTTTACTTTCATAGTCATCGATCGATTGCATTGTTGTTTTTGTTCATTATTTTATTAAACACGAATTTATTTAATATAAAATTCACTTCATTTTTAATAATCAATTGCAGACTCAATTAAAAAATTGGGATATCCCACAATTGAAAATAAAAGCTGAAAGCTATTCAATTGAAATGCTTCTGTTCATTTAGAGTTCACACACAAAACAAATTAGAATATTTCTCATCAAAACTCTATCTTCAAGTTCTTGAACTTCAAAACAAAATTAAAGAGAAGTACTACAGTATAAGTATATCAAACTCTCAATGAAAACATTGACTCCAATTTATGAAGACTTTGACCATTCAGTGACTTACGAGTTGAGAATTTAGTGGATTCAGTGGGTGTTAATGCTATTAATTATTTTTTGAGATGTATAACATGTTTTAGCTCTTCTTGCATTTGCATCGATTCAACGGAAGAGTAGTTTCTTATGTTTGTTACAAAGTTTTGGTGCATTGATCCCTCACATTTAAGTAACAAACTAAACATAATATGAGTCATCATTTCTCTCTAAATGTCATAATTATCGGACATTCTTTGCGATGAGTCAACTATCAATCAATATATCGATTGCACAGATGTGAAGACATATTTAGCTTACTATTCAGGTTTTATATGTAACTAATCGAACCAGTATTCTACTGACTCTCAATTTCATTTCAAAACCCGACTAATTAGAGGTCAAACCAAACTTATAATTCTTTGGGACAAAAGTTATTTCGTGTTTGAAGTCTATTAGAAAAGATTTAGTTTTTGGGAAAAATTTGAATCTTATTTGAAGGGATGAAAACTTAATTGTAGTCTATTATGAGGCAAATCACGATTTCAACTTTTTTTGATCAATTTGTGAGCTCTCGACGGATGGCAGAATTCAGGGTCACAATTAATAATGCCGTTTCCCCATTGTGTTCATCCCATAGTTCGTCTGCCAATTTATTATGAAATGCTGAACGAATCCAATAATTTGATGGTTTAAACATAATTTGTTCTGAGCCTCTGTTCCGACAATATGTTTAAAAAGTGATTGTCATTGAGATTATCTGTTTTAGACTAATCTAGCTATCTCAGTTTTTTAATTCAGGTATTGTTTAAAATCTAATATTTGTTTCAATTTTTAATTTTGGCCGTAAGTCAAACCCAATTCAAGGACAGAAAAGAGACACTTCTATCGCCAAAACTCAGACATTATTTTCAATATTTAAAGAAAAGAAACTAATATTTAAGGAATGAGAGGTGAGACGGCACATCTCAATTGTTGTATGCACTGCGGGAGTTGTCGATTGTATATACGAAAGGGTCATTTGTCTGAATGCATGATCGCCTAAAAGTTATTATCATTGCTGCAGATGATGACACCCACACAATCCTAACGCTCCGCTCCCATGTAAAGGACTGAGGACCCCAACAGTTAGTGACTATCTTATAGGGCGATGCACTGAACAACAATTTTTAAGCATATTCTCACGAAAATACCACTAAAAATGTTGACTCTCTTCCACTTAAGATTTTTCAACTTTCAAGTAAGGGATCAGATCTGGTCTCTCGCAGTCTTTGACATTGTGTGCAATAAAGAGATTATTGCTCTCGTCTTCCAGTTATATAACTCTTACACACTTTTACACTGACTTTCAATTTTGCAAACAATACTTGAAATCAATTCTTACTTTCTCTTTAATTTAAAAACATATGTTACCTGTCATCAAATCGATAAAAGTTTAGACAAAGAGTGAAAATATCGTCACTTTTATCACTACTGACACATATATTCAAATTCAATACCAAAAGAGAAATTTGTTTAATTATTGCGATTATTTTCCCTAACATTTTATGAAATGTTGAATCGCTCTCTACTTTTCGCTGCTATACTTCCTTAAGATATCAGATAAGTTATGACATATAATAAGTAAAAAAAAGTGAGTCAACAGAAGATTAAAATAAAGAAATTAAAAGAAATAAAGTTTATGAATACATACCATTGCGCCGACATCTGAGCGAACATTTCGTGTGTGTCTGGAAATGATTGGAGCCGTTTGACTCAATTCAATGCATAACACAATTAAAGCCAAACATTTAATGAGAATATGATTTTGATTATCTAAAAGCGTCGAAATAATTGAAGGCCTCCTTAGCCTTGTTATCAACATTTTATTGCTTTGGGTTTATTTGAATTTAGAAAATTATAAATTAATTTAAAAAACTAAACGATTGAGACTCAGACAGAGAAGTGATCAGCACTTAAATAAAAACTTCTCTTCTTTCAATCTATTTGGTTGTCATCACAAAACATTAGAGCACAAGAAGTCAGTAGTAAAGTAACAACAATTGCTTCTCATCTCTTATGAATGAATGACTGAATTATATTGAGATCGAGAGTGTATTAATATAACAATTCTGGTGCAGTCGTAACGCTTCCACCCAATGATGCTCTGGACTGGTGTTTAGTGTAGAGCAAGTTGAATGATTCACTACTTAAAGCATCCGGCAAAGCTATGTTGAAGCACCTAACACTCTGATCACTATTTCTGTACGCACTTCAAGTCCCACCTTTAATCAAATCGAGTGATGTACTCATCCAAACAGGACTTACACCATATCTTAGGGCATACCCTGGGTCATTATATTTTTTACAAACATTGGCCACAAATTAGTCAATATTTAGATATTTTCGTTGGACTCCTCTTTTATTAAATGCTTTGATTTGATTTCAATAATCAAAACTACATTCAAAGTGAGAGTCAAATGCTAACTATTTTACAACTGAGCGAACGGCACAACTAAGCAACGAGTCTGTGCTCCTCCTAATTCGTTGCAATCAAGGACTACACGTTTTAATGCTTTTACTGTTAATTCAATGTTTAACTAATAAACGACTTTCTATTAAGAAATCGATTTTAAATTTGATTCAAAACTAACATAACATAACAGAAGCGAAAACTGCGTTTCACTTTAAATTTGGTTCATATAATTAAAATTCCCACTAATTGAATGTCATTATCATTGTTTCCAAACTGATTGCATGTCGTCTGCTATTAATTTATTGAAAATATTTATCGCAATTTTCTTGAATTCATTCATCGAATAACAATCAGTGATAAGAAAATATTTTTCATAACTTTTCTGTTCATTAGTGCAGATGTTCTTCAATTTTGAATAAAAAGTTTTTAATCAATAAATAAAACTTTTGAAGCAATTATTATTGGAATTTTTGATTGGTGGTCGTCCCCATCAAAGTCCCCATCAGAGTCCCCACTATAGTCCTCACTGTTGATACTAATTGATGTCTTCTTCAAACTTATTATTCACTTCACATTCTTTTCTCAGAATTTTTCAGAACTTTTTAATATTCATTTTGGAAATAAAATTTCAAAATTTTGAGTAAAAATCAAAAAAGATTTTTCGTTCAATTTTTATATTTCTTTTGTCGCAAATGTTTTGGATGATTAATAAAATAGTCTTTTCGTTCATTTCCTTTCATTATTTTATTCGAATTTTATTTTATTTTCAAGAATTTATTACTTTTGCGATAAATATTATTATTGGAAAATATGAGGCATTGGGTTATTTTTAGGCAAATGATGACCAAGCCTATCATTGTACATTTATCTTTCATATAATTGGGTTAGTTGAATAGCACTGCATTTGAAGGATGGAGCCATCAATTGACTTGAATGTTGAATTCAAAAATTCAATGCAATATTGAATTGTCAGACAATTTGACTCAAAGTCAAACTTTTCTTTATTTGAGAACAATTTGTTTTATACGAGTGTTCAGTCATTTTCCTGACAACAACTTTATTGTGTAAACAGATTTACCTCAAATAAAGAGTCCCTCAGTATTACATCAAATAAATGTTTATTCTGCGCATAAAATCGAAATTTCATAACTATTTGATAATTTGTCAATATTTTAGTTGCACTCAAAACAATAGAAGTCTCTTCATTTTGGTCTCTATTAAAATACATTCATCTCTAAAGCAAACAAAAAGTTAGCACTTCTTTAGAAAGCATTTAACAGATTATTCTGAAAACATTGAACTTGAAATTATTGGGCGCTTTTACTGAGTGTCTTATGTGATGATCAGTTACCATATATTTCTATTTTATTGGTTTCACTCTTTTTGATTCTATCATTTGATGTAAAGTGAAAGTCAGTGCACTATTTGTTACCACTCTTTTTGATTAATTCAAATTTGTTTGAATAAAAAATCTCAGCGTTTGTCATATATTTTTCGAAAGAGGTAGGAATAGAGAACATTCACCTCGTTATTAGTCTCTTGAATAGCATTTCATTTTTAATATGAAAATATTTAAATTTTTGTGATTACTCATTGGCTTCGTTGACAATGAAAAAGAACCTGAACTTATATTTGGGCTCATTTTCTGTGAATAAATAATAGAAAGGTTTTGAATGATATCGAATGAAAGAATCGACAAATTCATATGAGAGGTGACGCCCTTATGTTCTGATGCTTTTGACCCGAACTGGAATGGAATGAAGGCTCGAATCCTTTTTTAATGAGACGTTCACTCGATTGCACATCACTTGCATTCTGTAAACATAACACAAATGAAAGCCCAATCGCCAGTTCTTCAAAAATCTGGTTCTCAAAGGCTTGTGATTCCTCTCTTTCTACTCAAACCTATCTTTATTCTGACTCTTTTGACACCTGTTCTCTTTGAAATATTTTTCTTTTGTAAGCAAATGTTTATTCAATAGAAAAATGCAATTATTTTGAGTATTTTGTGCATATTTTATTTCATCAATTCAATGTCAGAATAAGTTTTTCGATAGTTAGTGATCCAGTGCTTTAATGACACCATACCTCAAATACAGCACTAACTCAATCTTATTCTTATGTAAAGTAACTGAACAATGAGTTTATGCCCTCAAGAGATTCACTTTCACTGACTTCAAGTTAACCCTAAGCATAATATTCAGGTAAAGTTTATTCTGGAGTCAACCGCCGCTTCTTCGTAGGCGTTAACTGACGGCTATTTTTTCACTTCTCAATCAATAGGATGTCAAAGCGTATAATTGAGGCTTATGTTCGAAAAGCAGTTTTCGGATTAACATTTATTCGTCTATTTATTAATGCATTTACTTTTTAAGCGTCCAATCATTCAAATTATAGTCGACTTCAATAAGTCTTTCACTTCAACGCCAATGAAATCCATAACTAATGCAAAAACATTTAACAAAAGTTGAGCCCATTTTTTAGTCCAAAATGTTTTTTAAAATTACGATTTACTTTCGATTGATTATGTTTATTGATTTCCAAATGATCTTGAATATTGATGAGTCCATGATCACCAAGCTGTTAGGGGAGTACCAGCTATATTTCAAGTGTTTACTTTCAAAATCTTGGCAAGATTCTATGGCAAATAGCAGGGGTGACCAAGGGGGATCGACTGATTGTCCCCTAGAGTCGAAAATTTGGCATTATCCCCCTAGAATTTTTCAAAAATTTAACAAATGTATACCCCCTCGATGTACCGAGGGAAGAGAGGCGGCTTGTATTTTACCTTGGTCCCCCTTTGTGTTTTTTGCCGAGCGAAGCAAAAAATCATCCCTTGGTCACCCCTGGTAAATAGTGAATTTCAGAATCAAGTTTTCATTGGTTTAAGTTGAAGTAAATGAGTTAAAGTTTGCGCAGTTCTTCACTATTTGGCACTAATTATATTTTGTCGCTCGTATTAACAATGACGAACTACCTTGATTATGTCTAATGAATTAATTGAAATCAAGTCATCAAAGCTTAATCACGTAATATCAGTGCTTTTCTATTGCTTTCAAGGTCTGAGTGGACGGCATGAGCGCCAATCGATTCAATGCTAAATCAATCAAAACATTTCGGTTTTCAATTTATAAAACCTTTAGACATATGACATATGCTATAGATTTTACAATTAAAGTGTTTCCCATAATAAATGACTTCACCGCTAATCAAATGTTTGATAACAAAAATGAGTAAACAATTATTGCCTTTTAATTGATTTTTTATTAATTGTTCAAAACTGCGAACAATGGAAACATATTTGACGTTAAACTTCTTTCGCTTAACATTTCTTACGTTATTCGATAGAAATCTGGAAATAACTCAATTTTAAGCAAATTCTGAACTTTTTCTAAATTAAGTTCATATCCAAAGCATATCTCAATTGAAAACCTAAGAAATGTTAACTTAAATTTCATTCAATGATAGCAAATACCGGTTCGTATTAATTATTAATTATTTAAGAATTCAATCTTTTTTTGAAAATTTTGTGGAAATACTTTTTCCGCTTTGAGATAAGGAACCCTTCGGTAAAATGTGAATTAATGAGCTGAGGCTGTGCTGACTATTGCTCCCGTATTTCGATGACTCAACCATTACTGTGAACTTCAATTCAAGTCTAGACTTGACTTTCACTCTCAAAGTCAATGATCTGATTGTGATTTTAGCCGCAAACTAAATGTTTGACTTAACCATTGACTCATATCATATGTAATCCAATCAATAATTAATTCATTATTTTTGATTTCTGCCAACAGATTCACCCGAAATGGACTCCGATTCTCCGAAGCATTTTGTCTTAATATAACTATTTTCTAATTGACCACAAATTACCTCACATTTCATTTATTTGTCCATAAATTTACGTTTTGTTTGATTACTTCAATAAAATTAAATAAAAATGTTTTAAGAATTCGTCAAATTTATCAAATGTTGTGAATCAGTGACCAAATATGTGCCCAAACTCTTTAGAGTTAATTACTTTTAGCGGAAGTTCACTGAAACCTCTCTTCAAATGTGAACGAGTTTTGATTTAAATGTAAGTTTTTGTCATCAGTTGTTATCGGAGTTATTTTTATTGCCATAACACCAAAAGACTTCCAAGAATTTTCTTGTAATAAATTTGATTATCAATTAATGTGAATTGTATTACGAATAAAGAGCTTTCGTTGTTTTTCTTTGAAGTGATTCATCTCTTAGTTCCTAAAACACCAAAAAAGTCTTATCTATTAAAAGAATCGGAAAGTCTTCTCTCATTTTCTTATGGGAACGCTTAAGTGAAAAGCCTAAAAATTGACAAGAACACATTTGTAAACTGTGAGTGCAAATAATATGAAGTTATTCTGTGTTGAGTTCAAAGATAAGCATTAATTGAGCATCAAATGTAAAGACTAGAATCAGGGCTAAAATAACGGATTAGCATATTATATGAAAATTTTCATGTTTCTATGTTTTAAACTTGATATTATTTGTACTTGACAGTTTAGCTAAATCTCTTATTGTAAGAATATATAATCGAAGAGTTAGGTTCAGTCACTTTGATTTTAATCTGAAATTATGATGAGTTCTGAATTTAAGGGGTTTTTGCCACTAAAACAGTATGAGAATCGATTAGATTTACACATATATATTACTATATTTTATTACTATTAATATATTTCACTTCATTATAAATGAGAAGAATGGTTCGGATAAATCAAAATAAATAAACTGTTAATGAACTTTATTCTAAAGATTTGTCGGATTTCATAATGAAAATCAAGTTTTCATAAATATTTTGTGATTAATAGAAAGCATTAGAAGACACATAAGTGATACGAATTCTATGCACTCAAATACATTTGCCATAATTCAAATCAAATTCTAATGATAAAGGAGTAATGTCGGCCAACCCTCCAATCAAAACTAAAAGAGACCCGGTATACTTACCGTTTGAAATGGCATTTTGAAACAGCGAGTGTTGGCGGCACTGTTTAGTACTCTTTGATTAAAATTTATGAATTAACCTTCGATTTATTCGTAAGAATTTCTTTTTTATTAAATGTTTTGAATCCGAACCAACACTCGTTTTCGACCGAAATGAATAATTTGTTACTAAAAATACATTTCTTAATAGGATTTGACTGAACAGACATTCAAAATATTAACCATTAATTTGAAGAACACTTCCAGAAGAAGATTATTATAATTAATTGAACGAAATGTCAAATTTTAATCTCTTTCTACGAATTCTTTTTATTTTGAAATAAGTTTTAAACAATTTACGAGGATCACTTTAATTAATTTAAATTTTAACGGATTATAATTGATTGGATTAAGTGATGTCTAATGGCGTGCAGTCCTAATACCCTAAAAACTCTTCTTTAAAAAAATAACATTAAGTTTATGAACGAATAGTAAAACCACTGATAGATCTATCATGTTAACGCCTAATCTTTGGAACTTTTGATTTGCTTGAGCATCATTGATTCTAAATTCCTTTTAAATGTTAATTAGTAATTTTGTGTTACCTTGAAACTAATGTCTTTTTAAAACGAAATCATTGAATATTCCTTGAAATTCAAATTTAAATGTTTGAAAGAATAGACAATTAATTAAAGAAATTGTATTAATATTTTGAACTCTGTTTTCAAATTTAAACAAAAGAAAAATTAATGAATCAATGAATGAAAGTAAATCCAATTTATTGAATGATTAATCATTAATGTAATATCAAAAATAATTGAAATAAAATTACAAAATCACATCAGAAATGCATTCATATAATAAAAAAATTTAGAAAATATATATAGAAAATGATCGAATGGATGACAAATTATCGGTTGTAATGATTATATATTTTTTTACTCAAATTTGGTCCGAAATTCCTTTCCATTGGACCGCATTTGAGTGAAGACAACAAATTTTCTTTTTGTTTAATCGTATCGGCGATCAAATAGGCATCCAAAAGGCTCTGAAGGGTTGGGTAGCGCTCGACTATCACCTTTGCCTTATTAACTGAAACGCCTCTCATTTGAAGCAAATGTTTTAAAAACATTTCATTTGTCGTAAAGTTTGTGATTTTGTTTGAGTTTCGTTCGAATTCTGTATAAGTCATAAAATAATTGTTCGGAACCTCTTTGTTAATCAACTCCTCTCTTAAACACGAATATAAAGTTTTGTCTGTGAAATGCGATTCAATATATCGAGTCATTAGTGTTAAATAGCGAACGGTGTCGTCATAACTGTCACATCTCTTGATAGAGAGGCCATCCACCTGAGCGTTAGTGATGGCCTGGTCCAATGTATCGCAATTTATGCCCCCGAAGTCACCTCTCCTACTGTGTGAACCAAAGTATTCGATAACATAAGAAGGCTTACGGACTCCACAATTGAAAAGACGGTATTTCTGTTCGTCCCAACGCCTGTCCTTCAGACTGGAGGCCAAGTCATCGATTCTTTTGCGTTCGATCACAAAATCTAAAAGCAGTTCTTTTCGCGACCGGTTATTATTCGTATTAATTGTTGTCAACATATTGTGTCTTAAATCTACTTTTTGTTTTGCAATCCACGCAAAGTCGCCGACACTTAATGTTCTTATCTCTACTTTGACTCCATTTTGTTGGAGAACAGACATTAAAGCGGTTTTCCTTATTTCTCTACTGACACCACTCGCCTGTTCCCGAGTATCCACACAAAGAATTATATCAAAAGTATTCGCCGATAAACAGAATCTTTCGTTTGAAGCGTTCGTTGAACTGCTTTGAGAAGAGCTTTGAATTTGATTTTCTCTCAAACCATTTGTCACTAAAATTTCAGGAATTATGGACTCGGAGTCACTGCTATCAGACATAGTATTGAAGGGTCTTTCCTCGCATACATTGTTTGTAAGTTTTTCGCCATAAATTCGATATAATTTTAGGGCCAAATCTCTACCGGTTTGAGTCAAGTAATAGGAGGCGAATCTGTGGGCATCCCTTTCGATTAAGTTCTTATTAATGAGCGTTTTTATGGAATGCCATCCACTATAATGAGTACCATTAGCCGCAACAGTCATCGAAGTAGTTGTGAACTCTTGCGCTGAATTTTGGAGCTCCTGTTTTCCCAACGATTCGACGCCGTCCTCCTGTTCCGCTTTGATCAGAGCCATTAGTATTGCATAACCGCCCGAACCTTCACTCGGAATATAATTTGAATTTCGAGTAGACTTAGTTTTGGGAACTTTGGGTAAAGGACTCGATTCCTCCCCTGCACCACATTTATTGGGTGTCTTCTTAAGAGGTCTTTTCTTCTTCTGTTTCAACAAATCAGTTATCTTTGGATTGTTTATAGCAACTGATTGTTCGGTGCAATCATTTATTGGTTTGTCAGACACTCCGTTAATTTCAGCCAATTTGTCGTCAATTCTTTTGCAAAGTTTTTCTCCGAAGCCTTTCAATTGTCTGCATTCTTGTCCACTATTTAATTGGTTCGGGTGTTCTCTTAACGACCTTAAAGCCTATCAAAATGACAAACATTGAAATTTTATTGACTATATCCTATGACAATTTGAAATAATAAATTAAAAAACAAGTGGCAATTTGAGTGCAATTTTATACAATTTGCGGGCAATTAATAAATTGCTTTAAAACAATACCTTATTGTAGACGAACTCCATTTTTGAGCCCACATTTTTGGAAGCGTTCCGCCATTCAGTTAACCATTTGGTAAATAATGGATTCGGATTTGATTTCGATGTCATTTCGATAACAATTATAAACAAAACAATTGAAAGACTTTTAAAATTTAAATCCCAAACCGTTTGCCTGAAGTTTAAATTTTGAAACCCGGGACTATTCATAAACAACGTCTGCTCAACCTTTGCATCGAGTATTCGAATAAAATATTCTTGATTCATTTGAAAAGAATACTCAAAAAAACTTAAATATTTTATAGACTTTTGATAGATATGAGAATATTTTGTAAAATGATTCAAATATTAGAATTATCTCTCATTGTGATTGTAATCAACCATATATTGAAGGGATCAGTTTGTGTTGAGGTCAGACTTTTAAGAACTTGTTCATTCTGTCGATTTAATTTAGCATTGATTTCAGTCAAATAAGGAGAGCCAACAAACACTTGAGGAACAGTATAACTCCTATTACTCAGAATTGGAAAAATTGAAAGAAATTGAAGAAAATGACGACAATTCAGATGAACCGAAAATAACTTTAATGTCAGTGTTTTGGCCCTTAATTCTGACCTTTTGGTGGACTTTCGTTGTATTGATTGTGGTTTTGATAAGCATTTTATGCTTTTGTGTGATACAGGCCTGTGATTGGACCACAATTTGTAATTCATTCATAACTTATTTGCCGATAAATTCTTTTAAATACATGAATTTCAGGTAAGCCATTGGAGTACTTACCTTGCCAAGGACATTCTATACTAAGTAAACGCTTGGAAAGACTCAAAACTCCAGGCGTTTATTTATGGAAAAATGGAATTAAAGAGTATTACAAACCGATTGTCAACGAATCAGAGATCGCCGGCGATATCTTCCAAAGACTTCAACAAAACTAATTACAAGAATTCATTTCAAAACTTATTTATTAAACGATTGTTTTCTTTAATAAATATTTGATTACTTTTTGAAATAATTCAAAACATTAAAAGCAGAGACAAATCGACTCAAACCTGAAGATACTGTCTTAAAGAATCCCTGTCCGCTCTTATCAGTTGACTCGTTCTGATCACTTGTAATATCATTAGAATCATCAAATGATCTAGGAGATCTGCCCTCTTCACACTTTAGCCACCACCTTGAGGCCTCTCTTGGAAATGGAGGGTCAGCGCTGTCAACCTTTGTATTGAATAATTGTGTTTTTAAATAAACGTTTGATTTAAAAGTTAGAGAACTCACAGAATTGGAGATATCATTGAATCGATAATATTTAGAACCACTAAAGAAATAAGTTTTGCCAGTTTTTGGCCAAAACATAGCGGCGTCGATCTTTTTGGGCACTCCTCCCCAAGATCGAGTTGACTTTGGGTATCGGCTACTAATGGGCTTGCTAACTCTTTCTGATTCATATCTCCAATACTTATCGCCTGCAAAATATTGGAAAATATTTTTCAAAATAATCAAAAGATATGTTAAATACTTTTAAAGAGATATGTCTTTCCGTTGAATCCCCATCGCGTGGAAGCGTCCAAATAATTAGTTTTCATTCCTCTGAATATATTAGCGATACTATCATTAGCTCTGATCGCTCGGGTCATCGGCTCTTTATAGACCCAAACCCTATCTTTTCTGAAAATAAAAGTGCGGCCATTGTTTTCTTCAGTGAAAACTGAATCGACTTTTCCGGGAAATCCGGGAAATATTTGTGAAATAAGTTTGGGATAACCGGCATATATACCAGTGTCGCCTCTGATTCTCCAAATATATTCATCTCTGAAGAAAAAACACTCATCCATTTCATTACAATCCGCGGCATCTATTTTAAAATCAGAGCACAAGTCAGGAGCAGAAGATCTGACTCTTGGTATGTCCTTTTCATTAGTGTCCAAATATGTAGTATCTCTTCTCTCCCTCTTTCCATAAATCATTTCAATACCATTCACGTCATCTCTTTTTAGTCGGGTCCTTTTGCCGGCGTATGTCGGATACATTAGGGAATCCTTATTATCTGAATGACCCAAACCTAATGCGTGGCCAAATTCATGAACGGCAACACTCAACAGATCAACCCCTGGGCTACCATCTATAGACCATTTTTCAGAATCGTCAAAATGTGTGTCCCCTCCAAACTGAGGAAAGAAAGCATGTGCCAATGTCCGTCCTGGTCCATCGAAAGGATTGCCGTCTCTGTGATCACTGACTTTGAATCCAATTTCTATGGTCGCCTTTTTATTGGATGTTTCCTTTCTAAAAGTAAGGGCACTGTTTTTCTCCCATTCCTGTCATCAATGAAATAAAGATTTCAAACGCATTGAAAACAGTATTCATTGCATACATTAAGCGCGTATTCCATTATTCTTTCGATTTCATGAGCCTTTCCTCGAAGATTATCCCGCGTCGAATAACTAGTCACTTTCCAAGTTAAGTCTTTAGTATCCCACATACTTCCCTGCAATGTATATCTACGGAAACGTTTACCACTATTCATATTATAGCGGTGTTTGGTATGGGCTAAGATGTTGTCTGCGACTCCACATCGGGGCATATTCATCATTTTCATGGTGTCTTTATCTAAATTTCCACTTTCATTCATTCCCATGAACCTCTGAAAGTCTCTAATAACTGATTTCATTTGAGGTGAACTCATATTCATTTTTGTGTCCATTTTAGGCATATATCCAAAATTATTCAAATATTTCTAAAAGTTTTGGTTTAGAAAATATAAAACTTATTGATTAAATCATTTTACCATGGCATCATTTGCTGAGTAAACTGCTTTAGGAAAAAGCATTCCATCGAATTCAATGAATTGATCCACAATTCTGTTAACTTTGTTTAGAATTGTGGACTCAATCACACATATGAAGAATAAAGAGATTAAAAATAAGAGCTTTGAAAAAGTTTTAGCCATTGTTTCAGAGCTCAATAATGACTAAAAACTGATTCATTCGAAATGAAAGCAGAGATTCAGTTAATTTAGGATTAATACAAATAACGGAAACTCTTGTCTGAGGAAAGAGATATCCGCTTAGAATTCACTTTCAATAGTGAGTCAAATGTCAGTTCATTTCAATTTTGATTCGAATCCAAAAGAAATGTTTTATTGGTTTATAAATAATAACAAAAATTAATTAACGAAATGATGAAATATTAATGAAATTTATATATATTTGTCCTAAAAGTTATTTACAGTTATTATACAAATTAATGTACAATTTAGGCACAAAACTGAGCACAGAATCATTACCACAAGCCTCGCCAGTGCTCAACGATTCATAACAATTTGAAATATTCTAAATAATAAATAATTAATTGAAAGTGAATTTGAATGTATAGCCTCCACCGCCGGCCCCGAAAGGATTGAAGCCCTGACCAAATGGATGGAAGCCGCCGTTGGCCTGCGATTCGGCATCGAGTGGGTCCTCTCCGTTGTCGAATTTCTGTCTCTTTTCAGGATCTGTGAGCACTTCTTTGGCGGACGCGATATCAATAAATTTCTTCTCTGCGACCTTTTTCTCTTCGCCGTCGGGGAACTGGTCGGGATGCCATTGCATGGCCAGTTTTCGGTAGGCTTTAGTTATATCCCGCTTATTGGCATTTCGGGGAACGCCTAAGATTTTGTAATAATCCCTTTTTTTGCTCTGTTTCTCCAGTTTTTGTGTCCTTTTTATTCCTTCGGAAGCTCTCGAAGAGTTGTCGTCTATTTGTGTCGCTCTCTTGTAGTCATTCAGTGCTATTCATAAAAAATTATATTAATTATAATTTTATAAACAATTCTAAACATAATTTAAAAATAATTTCTTAAATTTATGAAAATATTTGTAATGAACTAATTTTTGCACTAAATCTCAAAACAACTCACATTTAATTTACTCAAAATATTTAGTCTAAGTTAGATTATTTAAGCAGTCATAAAATTTGGGCAAGGAAAACCAACCTTGTTCATATTCTTCATTATTGAGGTAAGCGTCAGCCCTATCACACAATACATTGACATCATCAGGCAATATTTTCAGAGCTTCAGAACAGACTCGAACGGCTTCATTAGCGTCTCCGCCCTATTTTAAAACAAATAATTAAATATCAATTGGTTGGGACAGTCATAAGTGGCACTCACTTTGGCTAAACAGCTGCAGTGCTTCGATTTGATCATAAAAATCATATTTTGATTATCGGACTCAGATTTGAGGGCAGCCTTTGCTTTGTCGGCGCATTCGGTATACTTCTGTTCGTTAGCGAAATCATTCATAGCCTTCACATTTGCGGCTAATTTTTTGACTTTTTTGTAGTGATTGAAACAGGGTTTGTGGTCGGGATCTAACTTAAGACATTCCCTAATAGTTGTGAGCGATTCTTCAGCTTCGCCCAAATCGTAGTGCAATTTACTCAGTTTGAGATATCCGTCAGTATTATCGGAACGCATTTTAGTTGTGGCCCTTAAGTCGCTGATGGCGTTTACGATATCTCCCATCTTTTCGTAGGCGTTCGAACGCATTTCCCTGAGTTTGCAGTCCCAGGGTAGTTCATGCAACAAACGAGTCAACAGTTGGACCGCTTCTTCCCAACTGTGATCTTCAATCAAGTGGTACCCCATTTGTATGTCCTGTTTGAGAGGTTCGAGCATTGAATATGAGTGAACTGCCTCTTCATTATAGGGCTCAAAACGTAAGACCCATTCAAAATCAATGTGTGCCTCATCGAGTCGGCCCTGTTTTAGCAAAACTGAACCCCTTTGAAGACGAGCGGCCAAAAAGTCGGGTTTCAATATAATGACTTCGTTCAGGTCATCCAACGCTGCCTTATGTTTGCCTAACGCCAGATATACCGTCGCTCTCTTGAAAATTGTCAAATAATTGCTCGGATCTGCTTCTGTTGAGCCAATTATTGGGTAAATAAAGGCAATAATCAACTGAATCAATACATACCGACAGCCATATGATAGTGGGACAGAGCGTCAGAGTATTGGCCGCGCGATAACATCTGTCGACCCATTTCTAAATGACCCTCCACCTCATCGCTACTTATTGTTAGACATCCTTTAATTATAATTATATTGGATTAAAATGAGGTCCATTTCAAAGACATAATACTTACTATCGATGGCGTAACTGATTAATAACAGGATCTTTAGTGACGAGTAAATTGAATTCAAATTCAACTGACTATCGATTGTTTCCATCATTTGATTCAATTGTTTTCTTATTAATATTTGAGTTAATTTCAAGAACTCATTACTACTTCGCGACAATTGTATGAATTAAGTATATTTGATGTAAAGAATCGGTAAATCAAATCAAATGGTCATATATTTGGAGTAAAATGAATGTAATTCTAATGTGAAGTGAGTTTATGTCAAATAAGAGTAAGTCATATAAAGTCGTGTAATAACGCGATTCGACAAAACGAGTCTCACTTTCTTTCTAAACAACGCCTACTGTAGAGTACAGTACTCTCACATCAGTCGCATCCCATCTAATCGATTGCGAAATTCATTAGATGTTAAGACTAACCATTGATTCCTTTATTATTATTATTATTATTATTATTATTATTATTATTATTATTATTATTGCCACTCACATGAGGCAATTGGACAAAGGTAAAAATTTGATATAAGCAATAGGTTTTCAGTCCCTATACAGTATAAAGAGTACATTAAATTTGCTCAGTTGCTTCATGCATGTATTAATATTACCGTATCCTCCGACAACCTTACCCATGGGTAATTACGTCAAAATCGTGGTTTTCGAGAATTTTGCAGGTTACCAT
>JAQGCS010000401.1:0-23726 GCA_034702105.1 Fuscozetes fuscipes
GCAAAATAAGAATTGAAAGAAAAGAAAAGAATCAACAAGTTTTCAGTTCAGTTATAGGTTGTCTGTGCTATTCTGTGTGCATCGCCTCGTGCTTTGCTCCACATTCAGAGCACTCATACAGAGCCTTAACTCAATGCTTTTTAGTTGTCATAGAAACCGGATTCAATTCATTTGATCCACAGTGGAAGCAGAGTCAACACTACCATAACTGCCAGTTCCCAAAGTGTGCTCTGCTCTAAGCTTAACGTTGAATGCATAGAACACAGAAGTGTACGACACTGACAATGTGAGTGTATGTGCAAAATATTGTGCACACTTTCGTACTAAACTTGTATTCCTGGCATTTCCACTAATACTAAAAGCATTACGTTTTACTTCGATATATCAGTTGAGTCACAACTAAATTAAGATTTTCGTTGCCTTTAATGCTCTCAAACGACACAAATCGACAGCAATTCTCAATTTTATTCAAATAAAACATTTGTTTGCAGTCCATAATCAGCCCAACAATAATGAGAGTTCCTCTGCAGTCACTAATTGATTGATGCATAAAAAGTTTTGTTCTTCATTACAATATGTGTGCGATTCATATGCACTACACTACAGAATAATAGCATAAATAAGGTCTGAGTATTCCAAACACTAGTTATTTATTGAAACATATTGTGGCGATTGTTAGAGAGGACCACAAATACTTATAATAATGTTTAGCGAAACCAATCATTTTAAGCTCCGAATCAATTGATTTTCAACGCTTTCTTTGCGTTCTTTGAATTTCATCCCAAATGAGAGCATAAAATGATTATTGAGTTGAAGGCAATGCAGATGAGGTCGGAGACGATCATCAAGTTCTTAGTGCAGTGCCAAACAAAGTGATGGCCTCTTTTCTCGTCGTATATCAGACTCTTGCATTTGATCCACACATTTCTCTTATGTGCCAGTGGAGTGTATGCACAGCACACTTGTGTATAGCTATAGCTCTGCCTATCCTTTTGGTATCTCTTCTGCCTGTTTGGTATGGATTTGTGATGTGTCTGTGCCTTACTATCAATAGGAAATGATATCGGAGACCGAGACCGGCGCATCTGATGCTGACATTAGTGCACACAATGGGGATCAGACCACTGCTGCAAATAGCAGAGCAAACAGTGCTGCAAACAGTGACGGTAAATAATAGAACACAACTCACACATCACTCCATTCTCTCTCTAATACCCTCTACTCTACTCTACTTTTCTTTGCTTTCAGTAATGCTTTCCTCTCAATACCTATCTATACCTCAGAACATAAAAATGTTTTTCGACTTTAAGTTTGACTAATGAATAATTTTTGTCCATTTTCTCCATTCAGACGCTTTATGTGAAGAAATTACTGGCGATGACGACGATGACGAAGAAGAGGAAGTGCTCGATGAGACTGACTTGGAAGAGGAAGTGGTGCCCCTAGACATGAGTCGTGTTAAATGCGAAACCACTCTCCCCTCTGACCAACCGTTGAATATGTGTTCCAAAAGAACTAAACAAAATGCTTCAAAAGCCCTCACAAATGGAACAGAAGATAGAAGTGTTGCCAATCAGTCAAGCCATGGCCTAAGCAGCACTCAGTCTAGTCTTACCAGTACTGAAACTCATGCTAGTCATGGATTCCAAGACCGATGGAATCGCAACGGGAAACGAGTTATTCAAGAAGAAGAAGAAGAAGATGACGACGAAGATAATGATTTACAACTTGGAGACAGACTGCTGTCAGAGCAGAGCAGTGGCGCATACGATCCCGAGAGGCTCAAGGCCTTCAATGTATAGCAAATTCGATACAATACTGATTAGCGAACAATTTTGTTGATTTTGTTGTCATTATTTTCGTTGTATTAGATGTTTGTCAGACTTTTCGTCGACGAAAATCTCGATCGAATGGTTCCCATCTCTCGTCAACCAAAAGAGAAAATCCAGGCAATAATCGAGAGCTGCACCCGACAGTTCCCTGAGTTCAGCGAAAGAGCCCGAAAACGTATCCGAACTTATTTGAAGTCTTGTCGACGCACTAAACGACATAAAACGACGCCACCGACCGTTGCTTCGGGCAATGAGAATGGCACAGGCAGTGCTGGTCGTGCATGGAATGAATCATCGCCAGCACAGACCACTGTCAAAAGCGGGCCATCATCTCATGTGTCATACCATCTAACGTCGCCAATGGCTGAGCAAATTCTGGCGACAGCTTGTGATAATGAATGCCAAAACGCCAAAAGGATGCGAATGGGACTCAAACCTATTTCTGTGAGCTCAGTATGTCTTCCCATCACTCCCGCCTTTCCTTTCACACATTCTTCTCGTTTTTATGTCTGTAATAACTAATCATTTGTTTAGTTGGTATGCCTTCTCTCACATGAATTCTAATTATTCTATAAAACCAATGATTGCCACAAAACATATCCTTTTGTTTGACTTTTAAATTCTTGTGAACCAATTGTGAGCCCTTTCCTTCGATTTAAAACAAAAATTGACTCTTTTTGACATCTGATTATTCATTCAGAACGAGGTGTCGACCACTATTAGTCCTTCCACAGCCAATAACAGTAGTCCTGCTGTCCATTCTTGCAATCCGACGTCTACATCGGCCAGTGCTGTACAAGTGTTTCAACAAAGCGCCTCAAATCCTAATTTATTGTCTTTTCCATATCAGGCGTCCATTGGAGGGGAAAACTGTGAGTATTTGTATTTTACAATTTTATTCATAGACAAAACATTGCATTTTTTGCAACTCTTTCTGAGAAAAAGAAATAAACTGAAGACCAGAATATGCGGAGCAATAGTGCTGTTAGTTTAGTATCAAAAATGCGAGACTTATACTCTCTTCTTCACTGATCTCTTCTATTGATTCGTTCTTATGTTCCGTTCGTAAGAGTTTTATTGCCAGTCAGGCAGTCAGTAGTCGTTTTTATGCATTTATGTAACGAATGTTAAGTTCAAAATCAAAAGCGAATCATTTTTCTGAACTCTTCTTCAAAATGCTTTTTATCCCAAAGTTTTATATTTTCACAAATAATTAGACTAATTATGAAATGAATGAATGAATCGAATTTCATTATAAAATAATAATGAAACACATTTTATTCTAATCTCTAAGTAATTCGCCGTTTCTTTTAAAAATTGAGGCAAATATTGGCAGAAATAGTCAGTGAATATCCAGTGAACTTTTGTGCTGAATGTTTAAGAAATTTGTGAATAAATTAGAAATATATCACATCTTTTATTGATTGTTGATGTGTTGATTACGAATGTCAGGCACAGGCAGTACAGGTCTGGTGAATGGAAGCACTGGCAACGTCTCATCAAATAGTAAGTCAGCCACAAATGGCACTCACTATTCATTAAACCCCAGCGAAGTGGCGGCAGTTAAGCAATTAATTGCTGGATATCGTGAATCGGCGGCATTTCTTCTGCGTTCAGCGGACGAATTGGAACAGCTTATACTCCAACAAAACTAACATTCTTTACATATTCCAAAGTTTTATTTGAACCGTTCCTTCGATTGTCTATTGATTTGAATGTAAAGCCTTTTGAATCAATTTATTATTTTATGTCAAAGTTTTGAACTGAGATATAAAAGATTTTATTGATTATAATGTTATGAAACTTATTCGTGTTTGTTATCTATTAAATTATTAAATTAATCTTGGTGTGATTTTCTGTGCAATTCTTATTTGCATTATATTTATTCATTAATTTTGTTCATTGAGTAAATAAATTTGTGAATTAAATTAACATTGTTTTAATTACTCGTCTTATTCCGAATTAAAATAATTATTAAAAAAATTTTCAATCAAAATATTTGTCAAAAAGTTGTTAAACAATGAAATCATTATAAATACGACACAAAAGGAGATAAAAACAATTTTGTAAAATATAATTATTAAAAAACATATCAATTAATATATATTAATGTAATAATTGTTTCAATACTATTATCGATAAAACTGAATGAAAAATTGATTAAAACTCAATTCTACCTCATTTTAAATTATATAACATATCATTATTTTTTATTTTTTCCACTAATTCAAGAATATTGAGTGCAATCAACTTTTCGTGTGGTTTTCTAAAATAAATACACCTTAATATAAACGCGTGGTGCAAATGATTTGATAACTAAATGTTCTCATATTCTAATATTCATTCACTTAATTCTAGTCTATTATTAACAGTCATTTATAGTCATTAACTATAAATCCTTGAATTTATGTTATTTTTTTGTTATTATGTTTTGATCAGTGATTCAATAAAATAAATTGATTTAAAAATTTTAAAGATTTTCAATTTTTTTCATAAATTCTTATTCAAGATTAAGATTGGTCTAAATATTCAAGTTATGATGTGGTAATCAATACAAACAAAGTGGCGAGTTTTCTGGTAATAAATACAAATGAGTTCATGGTAATTTTTGTGTTTTGAAGTCAATTTTGAACCACGATCATTTTAAAACAAAATCGAATTCTACATATTCTTACAGTGCATTGATTTGAATACTATTATGACATCTGTTGGCTGAGAGTCAAACAAAATTGCATTTCCACTAATTTGTGAATATGGATATATGACCTTGCTAGATCGGCCTTGAAATACTTAATAAATCTATTGGAAAAATTGATTTAAAACGAGTAACAATAAATTAAGTATGTCATATTATGAGATAAATCTTGGAAATTATACTTTTATTTGTAAATAAGTATTTAATATTTGTTTTAAAAATTCTCTTATTTTTAATTAAAATTTAAATTCAATTAGAGTTACGACAAAAGTCGAGTTCTAACAAATGTTATTAAAAACAATTTTAAGTTAATTCAAGGATTTTATAACTTATTTCCCCATTTATTCATATGAGGAAACTATTGTCAATTATAAACAGTCTATGCATTGAATTAATGGCACAAAACATTAAACATGACTTCAATTGTCAATCGATAGATAATTGATTTGTATTCAAAAGAAGTCTACAAAATAAATTAATTTTTAAATCCTTTTTTGATTATTTTTATCATTATGAGCATGCTAGTTTGTCAATTACCATAATTTATTTTCAAGAATAATTTCAAAAATTACGAAGCTTAAAATTCAATAAATGATTCGACAAAAGAGGAAAAGTTATCGAATATTAATATGAAAGCAATGGAAAAGTTATGAAAGGCTTTGTCTCCGAAAGTTATAATTTGGAGTGTTTATCAATTATCCTTACTTAATTTACCTTAATCCCATAAATTGAATGACCTTGTCAGTTGAGGATCACATTAAAGTAAATCAGTTTGAAGTTCTGATTAATAAATGAAATCTAATAAACTCTTTGAAAATGTTGTGCTGATAGTGACTAAACAGCGTCTCATAATTAAACATGCAATTAAATGTGAACAAACTTTGGTGGGAATATTCCAAAATTTCTTATCAAAAGATGGATTAATGTAAACATTGCAAAGAATACGACGACTGAATGGATAGATTTCATACTCAACTAAGCATTAGTTTATTTTCAATGAATATCATATTTCATTGAACTTATCAGTCATTATGTGATATCAAGTTTTGTGTCTTCAGATCATTGAGTGCATTGCTTTTATTGATGTTTTTTTGAAAATTATTTTTTAATTGAAAGTTTCTATTATGAGCATGATTCAATGCAAAACATTTGAGTATTGAATAACCTTACACTAATGACTGAGCGCAACATTCGTTAATTGAATTATTATTGATGTAATGTGTAGTAATTTGAAGTGAGTTAGACTCAGTTAGTGGTTAAGTGACAAAAATCATTAGTCTTCGAGTTTTAAATAAAAGTTGATTAGTATTGAGGAATAATCGGGCGATAATAGTGTGCGCTCCCTATCGCTCCCTATCGTATTGAGTCTAATATCAAATTATTGATTAATATATTTTTGATAATTTGAGGCAAAGAAAGTGCAAAACTCTGTGCAGTCATAGTGTGAGATACGAACCGACAAAACACATCGATTCTGTAAAACGATTTTTGCCAAAAACAATGTTATTGTGTTAACTGTGTTTTGAGCCGAGAAATTGTAATTATATTCTAGTTAATTGTCTGAATGGGAAGATTACAATGGATTACATGATTAGTACTGTTGCCACCAAAATTGGTTGCAATCAGGATGCGCTCAGACTTATATTTTCAGCTCATTTAGGTATAACTGATCTTAAATTCTTGAGTGAATAAAAGTCGAGTTATTCTCGTTTTATTGATATTCAATACTATAATACTTTATATTAAATATTATTGGAAAACATTTTTCCATTTTATAAAAATAATAACAAATTGAATATATATTTGGTTGTATTGTCAGGATATCCACTCTGTGTTTTCTACAATGTATTTCTGGCCAACAAACCAGTGGTTTTCAAACACTTGTATTATATAAGTTGCGGACTATTCCTGTGTTACTTCAATTATGGTGAGAATCTGTCAATTGCAGAAAACCGTGCTAGATTATATTCAAATAAATAGACATTAATTTGTTTCAATTGATTTATTTTTGTATACAATTTATTGTTTTGCAGGAATCGATATAATTCATTCACTGGTGAATTGTTTCTTCGTATATACAGTGTTGACATTAATCGGACCGAAACGAACAGCAGTGGCACTAAACCTGACATTTTGTATGGTATGGCCTCTATTACTGTCCAATAACTGAAATTAATTTCATTAATGCACTTATGATTTGCCGATGATTTTAGTGATCGTTTTGTCTCTCATTTATCTGATTAGACATATCTAATGTGGGGCTATTATGTGACGCAAATTGGGTCGGAATATAGCTTCACGTGGACTATACCTCAATGTGTACTAACTCTTAGGCTCATTGCTCTAACATTCGATGTCTATGACGGCCATCGAAATGCAAAACTGAGCAAAGATTCGCCAACAGTTCAGAAACGTTTGCATTCATCGCAAGCAAACCCTATCAATAAAGACACAGCTGTGGAGAGGATTCCCTCACTAATTGAGCTGTTATCTCATGCATATTTTCCAGGATCATTCCTGATCGGACCTCAAGTGAATTATAAGAATTACTTGAATTACATTCACTCCAACGAAAACTTTCTTCCAAAATGGTATTCAAATTAAATTCAAAATTGAATTGAGTTAATGGAAATGTTTTCGTACAGTTGGCTTCCAGGAGTCATTCGTTTGGTTGTGGGTCTGTGTTATTTGGCAGTCTATCAGATCGGTTCCAATTACCTGCCCTTTCAATTCATGAATTCGCAACAATTCGTAAGTTTTGTCTCACATTTAATATGATTTAAATGTTATGCAAATAATTAGTATCTGATTTTCAAGTTATTTTGTTTGCTTTTATTGCCCTTTAATTCAGAGCTCTTATGGCTTTTTTATGAAAATGACTGTCGTGGCCGTTATAACCAAGATTGTAATGTGTAAATACTTGTCCGGATGGCTCATTGCTGTAAGTTTGATGTGCTTTTCGCACAACTCTTGACTTTTATTAGGCTGCTATAGAGAGGTATCTTTTTTATTCTTCAAAGCATTGAAAGTCATATACATTGTATAAGAATAGAATGTTTTTAGCCATTAATAGCACAGAGAATGCATTTTAGTCTTCATTTAAATATTAATGTATTGGCTGTTGAAATGATTTTTAGTGCTGTCATCATAATAGAGGCGATGATTGATTCGCATTCAATCAATATTTATCTTACAAAACATTTTTCATTAATATATTACTAAAACTAAACGAATATAATTCAGAGGAATATTATTTCAATCAAATCAATGAACACTTTATTCGGCACTTTGAGTGCAATTTCGACACAAATTTGAATAAATATTGCTTTCCTTCGAGTAATAACTTTTATTCTCAATTGTCTATAATCGATAGGAAGGGGTTATAATAATATCGGGCGCATCCTATAATAAGAAGACTGCTTCAGTGTATGAATGCGCTAATATTCATATAATCAAATTCGAGACGTCCACTACCTTTGGTGGACTCATTCGATCTTTTAATTTAACGACCAATGAATTTGCGGCCAAGTATCTTTTTAAGAGATTAAAGTTTTTGGGTTCTCGAACTGCCAGTCATTTCATCACTCTTGGATTTCTGGCGAGTTGGCACGGCTGGAAAAGCGGTAAACCCTATTCTTAAACTTTTGGTGATACTGCAAACAACGATCGATGTGTTGAATGAATTTTTATTCATATTTTAGGCTATTATGTGACGTTCGGTATGGAGTTTCTCATAATGAAAATGGAATGGGAGGTAACCAACATTTTCACCTCTTTTTCTCAGATAAAAAACTATAATTCACTTCTATTTCGGTCTGTCATTAATTTTTGATCAATTTTTCTCTCGATTTATCCAACTTTAGGTCTTAACTCTATTGAATTCGTGGCGCAATAAAAACAAAGCAATTGATCGTATTCTGAGTGCCTTTTATATTCGTTGGCCACTCCTAATATTTATGCGAATTTACACAATTTATATGTTTGGCTATTGTTTGGTTCCTTTCATTTTACTCACATATGAACGATGGGTTTCCGTATTAACTCAACTCTACTTTTGTGGGCATATAATATACGGCACATGGAGTTTAGTTACACTACTGTTTCCAATCTTAGTTAAAGTCAAACATCAATAAAATGCAATTATTTTTATTTAAATGTGAAGGGTTTAAGAGAATCCGATAATAATACAAAATAATTGATCCAAACATTTGGTTAAACATTTAGTACAATCCTTAGGAATAAAAGTTGCAAATTATTGATAAATATTTTGCTTTAATGTAAATACAGCACAAATACTACAAATTATTATTATATTAAAGTTATAATTAATATAAAATAATAATTATTATAATTGTTATCGATTTTTAATTTATATATTCTTATTGAAAGTCACAAAAAAATGTTTGGCAAAATAGAACTAGTATATTTATAATAATAATAATCATCAATAATTAAATATTGATTTGCAAGAGTCAACAATTCTAATCAAATTGACGTTTACTGTCAAATAATAAGATATTTTTTCTTCAATCATAAGACTCATCATAAGGTTTGAACTGAAAAACTCAGATTTAAAAAATCAATAATAATTTTACTAGATTATTCAATTGAAAAACATTTTATGTCTTAATTTAAAAGAATATTTTTGACTGCAATACAATCACTGAAATTATTGATGCAATGAATTTGGTTTCAATAAATATTATTGCGTTTGAATGACAATAATTGTTGGTTCAATCAATTTCTTTGTTTTGTTAATTTGGTCGTTGATTTTTAATAACAATTTTAATGATCTTGTTCGTTTTCATCACTCAAAACGATTCTATTGTGATAAAAATGTCTCTCAATTATCGTTTTATTAATAGAAATAGTATTTGAACTTTGAACTTATCATTCTTTTAGACAGAGAATCGGAAATAAGCAAAGCCTTCAATGTTTGGGATAAACAATATAATAATTGAAGCCATACTTTCAACAGAGAATCACAAATAGAATATTAATTCAGAGTAATTGCGATACTTATTCAAAACAAGTTATTATTGCCCATCAATTCTTTAGTGAGCCCCTCTACCTGTACGTCAGAATTGAAGCATGATCATCTCTTTACTTATATTGAATTTGTATAATTTTTATTCATTTGTGTCAAAACAAATATTGATTTGGGAAACAAACAAAATATTGTACTTTCCATGGATTCGATTGCAAACGATTGGAAATTCTCGGACTTATGAAAAATTGGCGAATTCAGGGCCGAGAAGATAATGTCGAGTATATGGCAAACAATTTAATTCTCTTCAATGCCAAGAAAACAAGAGTATAAATGAGAAAAATAGAGAAACTCTTTAAATTAGTTTTCGAAACTTCACTGGAAATCAAATTTGATTTATTGCAAAGAAAATCATTGCAATGAAAGCTCATTACATGTTGTTATTGTTGGCTCTAATAGATTTCGATTTATGTGCCACTCAGCTCTCCATCGGAAGGCATCTTCTTGGAGAGGAACCATATATACCATATCATCACAAATGTGTTCAAAGCTGTCAAGGATTCGAAGTCAAGGTTCGGCGTAAAACTCAATGGCATTGTTGTGCAAAAGGGTGGCGAAAGTGCTGTCAATTCTTCTGAAAAGCATTTCTAAATTTTATAATAATTTTAGTAATTTGTGAATTACTCTTAAGTAATAATTTTCAATAAATTCATATTAATTCAAATCTTTTATATTCGAATTTAACTACATTACACTACATTTATGAAATGGAATGTAGTATATAGTTTTGTGCTTTACATTTGTGAATTGAATTTCATGAAGAACTATATATAATAATACAATCTGATAATATACATGTATATATTCTATTTATATTTTTAAGTTTAAATCAATTGAAACTAATTAGCAAACAATAGGAAAGTGAATATTTGATTCTAAGTTATAACAATATGCGTCGTAAATATAATATCAGATTTATTTTTCGGCGAATTGGGATTCGACAAGGTGGGATTCGGCGAATAGAGAGTGAACCTACCAATAATATGAAAAATGGCCAATAATTGCTTGTTATTATTAGATCAGTTTGATTAAAATCACTTGCTCGTTTTTATGATAATCACAATTAATTTTACAAAACCTTAATTGTAAACAAAATTTAAGCAAATTTATTTTTGTTTTACTTGAGCATGCAAAGTCAAAGATTTGATGGCAAATAATCCAACTTTTGATATTCGGATGAATAGAGTGCTATTAGTGATGAGTTATTACACAAAAATACAATACAATGTGTGTTTAAATTAGTAGTTTAAGTTGTAAATTTCTTGCTTATGTTTTAAAACTTTTGCCAAGGATAATTGCTTAGCTTTTAAAACTTTAAAAATCATTAGTCTTTTCATACTCAAAGTGTGTATTGCAGCAGGGATGGTCAAGGGGTATAACCCAAATTGGATTTGAACTATCGACGAGCGAAGTGGTATTTCCACCCTTATCAACGATCGATCATGCTCAACGTTAAATTTATATTGAAGGAACATACATAAATATTACTATTCTTTTAAGCTTTTCTTTAGGTTAAACACATACTACAATCTAATTTTCAAGTTCCCTTGTAAGCCTGACCTATTGATCGTTGGCAACACTGGGTATTTTTTAATCTTGAGGAGCCCGTCCGCTCGACATACTCGAGAGACCTCCCGAAGGTAGCTGACCTTGCCCATCTCTGTGTATTGCAGAAATGTTTCAGATACTTTCATTTATTAGTAATTTGATATTCTTATTTAATAAACTGAATGAAAAATCTTAAGTAATAATAAATTGGAGTTTGAATGGAGAGGAAAATGAAAGGCATTGAGAATCAAAAATTTGATTATTTCTGAGAAACCAATTTCGTTAGTATTATGTGTATTATGTGTGAAGTTTTGCTAAACTTATCTCTGAAGAGGCGATCAATTACTGAGTCATATGAAAAAATGTTAAAAAATGTTGTGACTCACAAATTGTGACAGATGCATTTGATGCCGTAATTCATGTTAAGACGTTGTGAGTTGAGTGAAAAGGGAGCAAGTTGCAGTTAGGAATGTGGATAATGTTGTGATTTGCAATTTGTTTGATTGTATCGATTTAATAACGTATTAAGTGTAAGGCATCTAAAAAAGTAGTGTGAAGTTTATTTAGACGAAAATGGCCGAGTAGTAGTAGTATGTTAGTTTATATAAATTATTAAATTAAATTATCTTAATAGAACTCACTCAACCATTTTTAATGAGTTGTTCTACTTTTGGTTCAACCCATCAACTCTTCATTTGAATGATTAGTGATTATAATATTTGATTGTCTTAATTGATAAGAAGCGAGGCCTCAATCAGTGCCTTAAATAAGATCTAATAAGTTGTGTTGTGTTGTGCTGTCTGTCTGTCAGAAATGCAGTTCTGGTCTCTTATTTTACTACAAAAGAAATGGTAAAAATAATTATAAGATATAAGAACTCGAAATATATTTATAAATACATTTAGCGTTTAATTAATGCTACGATTTGTGACACAATTGAGAGAAATATTTTCTTAAGTTTTTTTTGCTTTTCGTTTAACAAAACATATATTTAACTTAATTTTCGTGAATATAATGAATGTATTTATTGTTTTGGTTTTTGTTGCGTTTCTCTCATTAGTTGAGTTTTGAGATTAACATAACTTTGAATACATTTTGGAGTTTTTGTGTCTGAATCTATTCGTGAAAACCTTCAGAAGTGGAGGAAGTGATGATCCTTTTGTTTATGCATTTGATTTGGTTTTGTATTTCATTCGCAAATTAATTGCTTAACAATCGCTGAACTGTTGTATTAAACGTCAGAACCTCTGATGGTATCAAATGATTCAATTATTTGTGTGTTTAGTAGTGATTGTTGTGATCTAATGATAGGCTGAGAACTTCCTCTTTATGTTTATCGATGTCTTGAATGTACTCATTATTCAATCGATTATTTGTTTCACATTTGCGTTCACTTCAAGCGAATCAATGAATTCGCGGAAAACCTATGAATGACTCAAATGAATGATTTGTCGAACTGTTTATTGCAGATAAGTCCTCGTTTCAGTGATGGGCAACTGTATAGCCAGTGATCAGACCAGCGATGATATTGCAATCAATGGTAAAGATCCGTTTGCGTTGGATCCGCGATTGAGTGCCAATTATCGGTCGAAAGACGACAAACAAGGAGACAGTCATCCGAACTCTCGGACGCCTCTGTCGGCGCTGTCGCCGAATGTGCATAACGCCAAACACAACAATTCTTCAGCCAATGAATCAGTGAACCGAACGCCGTCGTCATCCCATTCCAAAGTAGTCATAGCCTTATACACCTATAATGCCAAAGACGACGGCGACCTCAGCTTTAAGAAAGGAGAGCGCCTCCACGTACTCGACGACTCAGACCCCGACTGGTGGCTCGCAAAACACTTAACCACAAACCAAAAGGGATATATACCTATGAATTATGTCGCCTCAGAAGCCATCGAAATGGAAGAGTCAGTCAACAAATTTACTCTAAACTCAAATTAATGTAATTTTGTTTCCATTCAATCAAAAGATGGTTTTTCGGCAAAATATCGCGAAGAGAAGCAGAAAAGTTATTATTATTGGGAGACAACCCTCGCGGCACTTTCCTCATCAGAAATAGTGAACAAACTGCTGGTAAGTCATAAACAACTGTCAACTGATTTATAATAATAATGATTTGATTGTGTGTTGAGGCGCGTACTCCCTTTCCATCAAAGATTGGGATCAGAATAAAGGAGAACACGTCAAACATTATAAGATCAAAGCGATGGACAACGGAGGCTATTATGTGACCACAAGAAAAACATTTAGTACTTTACAAGAATTAGTTTCATATTATACCGAGGGTTCTAATGGTTTGTGCCATGAGTTGACCCGATCCTGTCCTAAATCCAAACCAAGTTATTGGCCCTCAAAGAAAGACGAAATAGAAAGGAAGGATCTGGAGTTTGTCAAAGAGTTGGGAGGGGGTAACTTCGGTAAAGTCTACTATGGCAAGTTTAGAGGTAAGTCCAAAATTTTATTTAGAAATGTTTCGTTCATTAATTTATTTGTAATTAAAGGTCACACGGAAGTGGCAATCAAAACCTTGAAGCCGGGTACAATGTCTCCACAGGCTTTCCTCGAAGAAGCAGCCATTATGCGGAAGTGCAGACACGAGAAATTGGTCCCTCTTTACGGCGTCTGTTCACAAGAAGAACCGCTACTTATTATTACTGAATTCATGTGCAACGGAAGTCTTTTAGATTATTTACGTAATAGAGAAGGAAAAGCTCTCAAAATACACGACCTCTTGGATATGGCGGCACAAATAGCCGCCGGAATGGCTTATCTCGAAAGCCAAAAACTCATTCACAGAGATTTAGCCGCAAGGAATATATTAGTGGGCAAAAACAAAGTTGTCAAAGTGGCCGACTTCGGACTCGCCCGAGTCATTGAAGACTCAGAATATACGGCTCGACAGGGCGCTAAATTCCCCATCAAATGGACGGCACCCGAAGCCGCGCTTTTCGGCAAATTTTCCATAAAGTCTGACGTTTGGAGTTATGGTGTATTACTATACGAACTCATAACTCACGGACAGGTCCCATATCCAGGTACTATTCTTTTTTGTGTTTCACTTATATTCCTATTTATGGTCGAATTCATTAAAATTAATGAATTAAAGATCACTTCAATTATTTTAATTGTAATGAAATGTTTTGTTTGTAAGGTATGCACAACCGTGAAGTTATAGAACAAGTAGAGCGCGGATACCGTATGCCAAAGCCTACGACATGCGAGTGTCCCGACTCTGTCTACTCAATAATGATTCAGTGCTGGGAATCAGAACCTGAAAAAAGGCCTACATTTGAGTTCTTATATGGATTTTTCGATGACTTTTTCGTCAGCGCCGAACCCAACTATAGGGACGCGGAAGAGTTTTAACCACTGGTGTCGGCCCTACAATACCACTACATTCCTTCCATTGAACGCAAAACAGAGATATAATAATTAGTTCTTAATTGAGAGCAACGAATATATTTTGTGTAAATAATTGTGAAAATATCTTCGACGGACCCTCACATCCATTGACTGCTTTATTGTCGCCTTAAACTCAATGCAAACTATTTCTGATCAAAACAGTGGTCACAAAAATGCAGCAATTCTTACGTCAACTCCTTTTTTGAGCAAAACTTCGAACAAAACATGAATTCAAATGAGAATTATTTTTGTTTCGCCGCTATTTTCCGACGAAATTCATTGAATTTCTTAAAGTATTTGAGTTTTAAATTTAAGTAAAAGTGATAAACATTTTGAACGCCTCTTTGCGAAAGAGTTAAACAATTGATGTTTTTTAGTGTCATTTTTTGAGACATTTTTATATTCCAGAGATTTTTTGCATCATTTTTAAGACTCAGTACTTAAATACTGCCGTTTTATATACAAATCGCCGATAATTCGAGTGTTTTTGTGATCTTTTCTCAGATTATATGTTCAGAAATATTTAAGAAATTTTTTTCATCAAAAGATTTGTGTAATTATTATGTTTCATACTTTACAACAATATTTGAATTAAATTCAATCAAATGTTTTAATAAATCGAAACTTCATTTCAAAGCATTTACTGTTTTCTCTCCAAAAGTGAATATTTTTCTCAATAAAACCTTGTTTTCAAACATAGATTTATTGGAAAATTAAAAAAAAATCTTCAAAATATAGCGATAGAAAAGCTAACAGTTTATATTCGAATTCGAACCCACTTTTCAAGGCTTAAGCCTGAGCTCAGACTCAGAAACGATTCTCCAAAAAGCTGTTTTTAGAGCCGGTTTTCTATTGTGTTTGGATTTGTTATGTTCTGTATGTAGTCGTAGTCGTAGTGGAATATTAACTCCACTCTGAGTTCAGTTCTAATGATAACGATTTGTTCGCCATTTAGTTAAACAACAAATGTTTGACACTTTGATCGTCAGTTCGTTAATCGCTTCAAATTTAGTGATTATCTGTTGAGACGGAAAAACATTTATATAAACAAAAAAAATCTTTTTAAGTACAGAACTATTTTACAAAATGATTGCCAAAAATTTGGTTCTCAAAAATGTTTTCTTCCCTTCCCTTTTAAAAATGGGTGGAAAGCAGTCAAAGTTTGAAAGAATCAATTTTAGAGTCAAAAGTATTAAAAACTTCATTAAGTTTGAGCCCAAAAATGCGATCGTTTTGTCGGTTTTCTCAAAGTTTCAAAAGACTGGGTTTGGGTTACACTCGACTGCAGTCGCATTAGTTTTTCCGTTTGCTGTGAGTGCCTGGGGCAGACAAAATCATAAACAACAAGAGAGGAAAATCATGGAAGAAGTCGACCGTCTCTTCGAAGAGAGTAAGTTCGATGAAATGAATGAAATTCTGAGATCCCAGCCTTCCTGGTACGACAACTCAGACGTCTTATGGCGAGTGGCCAGATGTGAGTTCCACATGAGTAAAAGGGAGGCCCCCAACAGTAAGCAAGCTCAAGATTTAATTGAGGAAGCGCAAAGACATGTTATCAAAGCCTTAGAACTTAATGATGAGTGCGGACCCGCACACAAGGTATCCATCGATTCAATTGTTATCTGATCTCAAATCATATTTATTTGTTTTGATAAGTGGGCGGCAATACTTCTAAACGCTGTCTCTACTATGAAGGGCACCAGGGAGAAAATAGAACAAGTTTTGAATGTTAGAACTCATATGGAGAAAGCGGTTAAGTATTCCCCCAACGATCCGACGGCTCATTACCTGTTAGGCGAATGGCACTACTCTTGCAATCAGGTCTCATGGGTTGAGAGGAAACTCGCCGGTAGTGTACAACCGATTCGTTTCAATGATTATATCAATAAATATATGAGTATCTCATTATAGGTGTAATTTACGGTTCATTACCCGAAGCCAACCTCGAGATCGGTTTACAGTCTCTCGAAAGGGCTGAAGAACTCGAAAGTGATTTCTATTCGAAAAACAAAGTTCTGATCGCAAAGACTTTGGTTGCGCTCAACCGCGACATCACAAGAGCCAAGTCTCTACTCATTGCAGTTATCGGCAAATATAAAAACTCAGAAAAATGGGATGATATCGAAGTAATTCACTTATTATTATTATTATTATTATCATGTTCCATTCAATCATTTTTAATGATCTAAATTTATTCGAAAGGCTGTCAAAGAGGCCAAAGAAGTGCTGAACAAACTCGGAGTCAAAGTAACGGAAATTAATTCTCATACACCTTAAGTGCAATCAAATGCGGGACCAAATCAAGACATTTATTAAGAATAAAATCAAAAAACAGTATTTTTATATGATTTTGATTTTTAAATGTCAATACTTTTGTGACAAATATTTTGAAAGTCATTTATCTATCAATTAATAAAAGTTTATTTTTATTTCATTTAATTATATATTTTTGAGATAAAATTATCATTTTTTGAGGAAATCACCAATTGGATATTCAAACAAGCTACTTTATTACACTTAATGATCAATTTCATCTAAATGAACTTTGTCAATTTAGTTTACTGAACTTTAATAATTTTAATGGACATACTTTATGAACGACCCAACTCTAAGCTTCCTTTTCCTTTGAACTCATCAATAGATGTGTAAGTTTATAAAAACACAATTATTTATAACTTAATTAAACAATTAGTTTACAATGAATTTAATCAATAAATTGGTTGAAAATAATTAAAATAATAATCTATTGTTTGATTTGTTTCAGTGATTTGATCGTCAATTTGATACGAATTTGCAAATATGTCGGACAATGAAGGGTAAGGCATACCGTTTGGCACAACACGTGTTTGTGTTTATTAAATGAAATTTGATTGAAATGATGACCAAATAGAGAGACTTCAGCGCCCATAATAGCGGCGGCGCCAATCCTCGACGTAAACATGGCTCTACAAGAAGTCTTGAAGACGTCATTGACTCACGACGGACTGGCCAGGGGTCTGCATGAGGCCGCCAAAGCACTCGACAAGTAAGCCGTTTCTTCGCTTCTCGTTTGTGGTTTGCATTAGTGTTTGAAATGATGACTATATTCAGGACTCCCTCTTCTGAATACTTTTGCGGAAACTCCTGATTCGTTACCCAATTATTATCTGATTTTAAGCTCATTTTAAAGTTTTGTTTAGACTTAGTGTTAGTACTGAAAATGTAAACATTTGCTCTTGTTAGACGACAGGCACATCTCTGCGTTTTGGCCACCAATTGTGACGAACCGATGTATCAGAAACTAGTAGAAGCCCTCTGTGCTGAACATCAGATCGATTTGATTAAAGTGGACGACAACAAAAAGTTAGGCGAATGGGCCGGACTCTGCAAAATAGACAAAGAAGGGAAGGCCCGAAAGGTTGTGGGATGTTCTTGTGTTGTCGTTAAAGACTACGGCAAAGAGACGCCGGCGATGGACTTCCTTAAGGAGTACTTCAACTCTCAAAAGGCTGGCGTTTAATTGATTTCATTTAATTAAGTTTTTGAATAAAAATCAATAAAAACTGAAAATTGAATTCTTTTTTCATTTCATTGAAATGCTTTAAATTTAAAATTTATTTTAATCTTTAAAACGAGTCAATCAATGAATTCAATATAAAAACCGAAATATAGATTAAAATTTGATAAATGAATGAATGATTTAATCGATGAACGGATGAGTGAATCAATGATTAGTCAACAGATCGAGTTTTGGTGAGAATTTGAATTTCAGAACAATAGTTGAGACTTAAGTCTCATTTGATTCCTCTTCCAATTGTGGCGAAGAATTAATGTCTGTCTGATGTGCCGCAAGATTTTGCACCACATTAGAGGCCGCGCCCGACACTACCGTCTGCAGGAATTGTGTGCCACCACTGGTCGCGATTTGGTACTGAGGCATAGACACTGCCGATTGTTGGACGGGTGACGTCAGGATTATTGGCTGATTTCCCGCTGTCTGTCCTCCTGCTTGGCTCTGGAGGATAGCTTGAATGTGTTGGGCCGACAACTGGATAGGTATCTGCTGCTGAACGACCTCTCCGTTGGCATTAATAACGTTTTGAACGATTTGTATTTGTTGTCCTTTTGGGTTCTGAGCAGAGGGGTTGTGGCCACCAATTTGAAGAACTTGTGTAGTGGGCTGACCGTCACCGCCAGCGTTGTTAGATGCTGGCATTTGCACCTGAACTAATTGGGGCTGTACTGCGAATTGGGGCTGACCTCCAGTTGAGGCACCGGTTTGTAAGATCTGAATTTGTTGGGGGGCCTGTTGTGGGCCCTGTTGTTGAAGCGCCGCCTGATGCTGTTGTGCTAACTGGAAGTAGTACTGGACCTGATCGGGAGGCACTGCGTGTGTGGCCGTAACCGCAGACCTGAGGGCGTCGTTCTCTTGTCTTTTGGTTGGTTTGAGTTCATCTCTGGGGACGATATCAATAAGAAAGTCGAACTGATCGTACTTGGTTATCGCCATTGCGATGTCGTTCCGCTGAAGAGTCCGTCGCTTATTGTCTTCCGTATGAATCCAAGCCCTCAAAGATATTTCAGTGATGAATATTTCTGCTGCCTTTGCGAACAGCACCGGAGCCTCCGCTGAAATCATCTGAATTCAGAAGAAAAGTGTCAAAAGAAAAGATGGCGAACATCACAGAGTGGACAGACCTTCACGTCTTCGTCTAATTTCATGATTTTCTTGATGCGGGCCAGTGGTAACTCCTGGTTCTTGAAGTCATTCTGTTGGATCAGTTAAGGAATAACACAAAAACACGATTAAAATAATTACAAAAACTATTAAATGTTAACAAAAAAGTCGTTTCATTGAAGCGATCGATAAATGGATTGAATTTCAGTTCAAATATTAAAAACTAATGAATTTAATGAAAGAAAATTCAAATCAATTGAAATGAATTAAAATTTGATAAATAATTAAAAGATGTAATACTTGTCCCAAATTTTTAATGTTTTCGATCTCTCTCTGCCAGAAGGTGTCCAACAGTTGTTGTGCTTCGCTATTAGTTCCAGGATTAGACTCATTTGGATGCGAGTTAAACGAGTCGGACATTATTTCACTGATTTGTTTACACTTTGAAGCACTTGTTTTGATTTCAATTGATTTGTAGTCTATTTAGTAGTCTTTGAGTGGAAGAGTTGGGGAATAGTTGTGCCAATTATTGTGTGAAAGTGCTGTCAAATTAAAGGCAACGAATCGAGTGTTGAGTCAACCGATAGATAGTCTATCATAGGATGAAAGCCATTCAATGAGTGAACACAAAAGCATAGACCGAACGAATGGCAAACGAATCGCATTCAATGCATTGCAAAACACTGCAAAATGGCATTCATTCCCCCCTAAACCTCACAAACAACCCAACAACCATTTCCCCGATCGACCCGCCACCAACACACATCTTTCCTTACTTCGTTTTAGATACAATATTACCATAAAAGTAACAGCGGTTAAAAGATAACCGAAAGATTTTAAACAAGTTTAGTTAGACAAAATGCTAATTTTTGTTATAAACTAAGTAATTTTTTTGCGGGTTTTTCTTTAATGTGAACCCGTTTTTCTCTATTTTTAGTATTGATGTCAAATCGTAGAAATAGTTCTCACAAATGATGTAAACATTTTATGTGAAATAAAAGTTATTTTTGTGACCATTTGTATGACATTTAAACAAAAAGGGACTCAAAATGTTTTTAATATAAAACAACATTTTGTTGTGATATAAAAGTTTGCGTAAAATCTATTCATTCAAAACGTTAATTTTCGTGGACACACATTGGAGTCAAAGTTTATTTTTGATGGACCAAGTTGCAAACAAAGAGCTTATCGAACCACATTTTGCCACATTTGTGATCGAAAAGTAATAAAATCATTATTTTGTCGACTTTTAAGATATAAATGTTGAGACTATTTCTGACGTAATTATGACTGAAATTGAAGTCAAACTCAATTTCAAAATAAACGCCTATTAATTGAGTCCTCAATAAACTAATTGTCATTTATTTAAATCGATTAAATGATTGTCTTTTCAATGGTTTAAGCAATTGATTGAATTTTTGTGGCAATGAGTAGACCCAAAGTGACGGGTCTGTCTCCCAAAGAGGGCCCTCCCGGCACAAAAATCACAATACGCGGCGAAAACTTAGGCTTATCTCAGGACGACTTAATCAGTTTAACCATTTGTGGCATCGAATGCCTTATATACAGTGAATGGTACTCATCACAGAAGATAATCACCCGATCGGGTCGTTGCAAAGGTTTGGGAGATGTTATCGTCACCACAAGAAGTGGAGAAATTGGTTCGTCAACCGTTCAGTTTAAAGGTTATGAAGAGATTGTGGGCCCAACCAAAGACTCAGCCGTTTGGGTCAATGAAGACGACTATTACCAGACGAGTGCCAGACACCGATCCATTTCTCCTACCCTTATGTTTTCGAGCGATCCCTTAGGACTTTGTGTTGACGATGACTCTCCATCGAGTGGCCGACGGGGAAAGATTAGTGACTCTTTATTCAGAGAATTATTTCCCGACGCAGTGGACGCATCGCCGCAGTCGTACGGCAACATCGCTTCGGAGAACTTTATTCCTGCATGGTATCTGTTGGAAAACCACAACAACACCTCTTTCAGTGATTTGAAGCGCGGATTGGATTCGCTTAAAAATAAATGTAATGAAAAGCTGTCCCCAAACGCCAGCTCGGGTCCGGTCACTTTCCTCAAGACAAATGTATTGCCAGTAATTGAATGTTTGGATGCTTTAAAAGCTCTTCATTTGGCGCTCAAAAAGGATAAACAAGAGGTTGGACCCGATTTGATCGCAAAAGTGGACGAATCTATTAAGAATGCGACCGAAGAGGCCACTGAAATCTTTGATGCAGTCCTTTCGCGTAAAGATAAGGCCGACTCTACTCGAAATGCACTGAATGTTCTGCAGAGGTATCGCTTTCTGTTTAATCTTCCCTCAAATATCGACAAAAGTATACAAAAAGGGGAATACGATGTAGTGATCAATGACTTCAGTCGCGCCAAATCCTTGTTCGCCGACTCTTCGGTCAATGTCTTTAAAAAGGTTTACACAGAAGTGGTTCAAAGAATCGATAAGTTTAGGCTTATGTTAAGTGAAAAACTAAAACTCAGTTGTAGTCTGAATGAGGGCCGAAATATTGATGAAGTCAAGCGTCTTATCCGCTATTTGACAGCACTGGACATTCAGGGAAATCCCGCCTGGGATTCAGTGGATGGAATCAAACAAACGCTTCTCTCCTCAATTGAAAAATGTAGAGAAAAACATATGAATTGGAGTCCAAAACCCATTACTATTGAAGCCGACGACTTGAGTGATAACGAAGAAAGTGCTGGATATCCTGTGGAAGCCCCTCAACAAATCCAGTTTGTCGAGGATTTAACCAATTTATTCAATCAGTCGTACCCCGATCTGTTCAAATTGGGTTCTGCTTATCTGAACGGAGATCTCTATACCAAAGAATCATATGAACAGTTGAGATCCAAGGATGAGCTCTTTCATAAAGAAATGGTTGTGAAGCCTATCCAAACCCTGTGCGATGAAATAAGAGCAGCTATTATTCCAAATTCAGTGAAAAATATGCCTCACGTGAAGCAATGGTCGTATGAAATTGACGAACAATTTGTCCTTTGGTTACCGTATTGTCTGAGATGTGTCATAACCTGTGCCTCCAATCTATCAAAACTCGAGTTATCTACGAATGCAAACAATAATGTCTTAAAGCCTTTGAATCAATTGATTTTTGACCTCAGAGTCCATTCCATGGTTTGTCTCTTTAATCAGACGGCGAATGAAATAAAGAATTTGCACTCAAAGGAAATGTGGGAAATCCATTTGGATGATGTGGTCGGCGCCAGAACTCAATTACCGCTTCTCTACGAATGCAAAGTTATCGAAATTCTTCAATTAGTTCGCGAGACTGTCCTTCAGGTGCGCAGCAGTGATGACAATGACATTTTCAGTCAAATCAATGTCCAGGGACAGGTCAAGCAATTAGCACAAACACTGCTTCAATCTTTCATTTGTGGACTCGAAAAGACTGTGTCGACACCCGTCAACTCTCCCACCTCAGGACCAAAAACTATTCCCCGTTCCGAAGACCGAACTCTAATTGTGTTATGTAACTGTAGTTTCACCTATAGTCAGGTCATTCCTCGACTTCACGAGTCTTTTGAAAAGTTTGGTTATCCCGATATGAGTTTAGTCATCAAAATCACTCAAAACAAATTCAAAGACCTCGAGAACAGACTCTTCGATCAATATATCGAAGGAAAGTGTGATATTGTCATCGGAGCGATAGAACCGGCGATGTATTTGTTTGAGAGCGAGTGGTTCTCCACTAATATAATGCCAACTGATATCTCCTATTATGTCAAAGAACTTCTTATGAATCTGATAGAAATTCAGGCAGAGGTCTATCAAATAGCGCCGGCACTCGTCGACAAAGTTATGTATTTCATTGTTGAGGCGGCACTGGATGAGATCGAACGCCTCTATGATAGCATTGCTTCCAAACTGAGTGAAACGGCGCGAATACAGGCAGTTTCAGACCTTGGAGCTCTACAGTTGGCTTTCTCTAATTCGGGACAACAGATGACTGCCCTCTCCAGCAAAAAACTGAATGATTGCAGAAATTGCATTATGGCTGATAAATATGACTTCGACACAGATTTAGTCGACAAAATACTGTCCACTTTTGAGCAAACAATGAACTTGCAATTGACTTGTTTTAGGTATGAGTCGGAGGGTTTGCTTTTAACCGTTTAATTTGTTTTAAACTTTTGGTGCTTTCGATTCTCTTTTGAGGTTTAATCAAATTATCTCTAAAATCAATTTGAATTTAATGTTTGGATAAAACTACCATAATCATAATCATAATCATTAATTGGTAATTAATAATCAAGCGAAAGGTTTCTGCGAAACTATATTTGAAACTTATTGGATGGGAAGTCATATTAATTATAAAAATTTATAATAAGTTAAACCAAATTTTAAGAATTTTTATCTATATTTAAATGCTTTAAAAAAATAAATAAATATTGAATTAAGTTATATTTTTATTCTTTAAACTAAATGACTCAAATGTAGCGATAGCTTAAACTTATCTACAGTCACAGTCAACCCCTATATGAGAAAGATACAATTGAATT
>JAQGCS010000402.1:0-23688 GCA_034702105.1 Fuscozetes fuscipes
GTCATGGTAAAATTTTTAATTAACATTCTAACTTTAAAATAGAAATTGATCATGTTATTTTGATTTCAAGGAAAGGGATTTGACTGTACCTTTAGGATGTCCACTTTCTATTTAATACAAACGATGCAATTGAAAAAGTTTAATTGACTCTGGTAAAAGAATTAAGTTGCGAGAGTAGAGCGAGTAAAAGAATTTAGTTGCGCGACAAAATATTTATTTACTTTCTTATACAGGCTCTGAATGACTAAAGACAAGTTATTGAAATATATATTTTAATGATGAGTTACCAAGATTACTCTTCTATTTGTTACAAAAATATAGAAAAACATTTGACAACTAATCACTACATAAATGTATAAACAATGCAACAACCTAAGTTAGCGCCAAAGAGTTGTCTTTAGTCATAACAAAGCTTAAAAGTAAATAAATATTTTGTCCCGCAACTTAATTCTTTTAGCAGAGTAAAATTAAACTTTTTCAGCTGTAATATAATGATTAAATCAGTCATGTCCAACGAAGAAGAATAAGACTGAAATTCTCCTTGATTTCGAAAAATTCTTATTTGTCCCCTGGAACCATAGACAAAATGCCCATTTCCTGCATATTTCATCCCAAATTGATTGTTTTACAGCTTAAATTGAATTCCAACTACATTTGATGATGATCATTTATGTTTAAAGGCTTACATTTAGTTATTTTCAAAATTTTGACTCGAGCATAATTCAGGTATGAGCGCCATCTCAACAATGAGTGAAGAACTGCTTAAAAGAAAAACTTGCAAATTTGAGCTTAAAATATGATCTGTTTAAGGACAATCACCCTAAATTGACATGAACACAAATCAACTATTATTTTCTAGTAACTTGAAATCCATTGTGTAAATTAGTATAAATAAAATTTGGAGTCACATTTGTGTTCTTGAATATAATTTGGTTCCTCCTCGATGTTCAACAAATGTTAAGTAATTCTTAAAGTCTATCCACAAATATCGAGTTGGTTACCCCTGATATATACTTACAGTCGACTTCAGATTTGGGACAAGTATACTTATATATGTAAGATGAATTTACAGATCAAACTACCCTTGCAATTCTGTTGAAATTGCCAATGACAAAATCAGTGGAATTTGTTGTCACTTCACAGTCATAATCTTTATCGAAGAGGCACAAGGTCAGCATAAATGGCTTCACTGTGAATATCTACTCCAATCACATAATTAAATTCTAAATAATCATGGTCAAAGTAATAATTGATAAATAAATGCGATTACAATAAATAACTTAAATAGTTTCTCAAATATTTTTCCAAAACTATTCATATTTAATATAAGCCTTGTTCTGTTTAAATACGTGGTCTGTTTTGTCGTTCAAATATGAAACTACTGCCAAATATTATAAATTCTCAAAACAGTTATGAAATAAATGATATGATATAACAAATATAAAATGTGAATAAATTAATAATAAGTTAGTGTTAATAACTGCAACTAAAATATGTGATCATGCCAAATCAAGACATCATCTGTGAAAAGTGCTAAATCTTAATATGAACTTGTACAACTATTAACAATAAATCAGAACTCATTAATTTTAGATATTGAAAATTTTATAGTCATTTGTGCCAAAATACAATTTCCAAGAACTTATTGCCCAAAATATAATATTATCTAAACTTAAACTCAATAAAGATTTAAATTAAAACTCAATTAAAATTTTTAAGATTGAAATATATATTTTTGGAGCCCTATTATGCAAATTCTAGTATGGTCTATAGCTCCAATGCCAAGTTTATCGACCTTTGGATTGTCGAGATGTTTATCCTGAAAGAGGCTAGTTTATATGCTCATAAGTTTAGATTCTTGATTATCAATAGAATCGATTTTGGCGGTCATTTTAAGAGCCCTTAATAAAAGGTATGTGAGAACCACCAAAACTCAGAGTAGTTTTCCAAAATTTTCGAAATGGGAAGTTGCTTACTCAATTGCTATTTTGGAATTTTATATATTATTATAAAAATTATATAAAAGTTTTTCTGCTTAAATGATTCTACTCTCAATATATTTGTCAGGGATGCCCAAGCTTTTCGGCTCTAGGGGGGGTATAGGGGCGTGGTTTTTGAAAATTTTTCTAGGGGGGATCTAGGGGGTGGTTTTTTGAATTTGCCACCAAAAAAACCGAAAAAATTTGCCTAGCTACGCTCGGTGGAAAAACTTAAAGGGGGGACCAAGGTAAAAAATTTTCCCGCCTCACTTCGCTCGGCGGAAACACAAAGAGACGTATGCTTCGCTCGGCGGCGAGGGGGGTATACCTCTAATGTTAAATTTTTTCAAAATTCTAGGGGGGGGTTAAAGCCAAAATTTTCGATTCTAGGGGTGTAAGACCCATACCCCCCCTTGGGAATCCCTGATATTTGTGTAAGTGATCAAGAATGTTAAGCACCCACTTCTAGGAATAGTCTGTGCAAACGCTTTGTATAACTTTTTCATGATTTTATGATTGAGTCGAACCCTTAGACTTGTCTATGATTTTCATCAGTCAGTCTGTGTCTCCGTCTCCGTTCAGCACATCTAGTTGTGATCAAGTTAATTTTTTAAAAAAATAAGTAATACAAATGATTGACTTTGTCTTTGTGTGGAGACACAAATTAGTAATTTGAAATTACTATTGAATACCTTTGAGTTCTTATAAAAGTTATTTAAAGGTATAATCTTGTTTATTTTATAGTTATCACTTAATCTATGACTTGAGCTAGTCTAAACTTTAGAGAAACATTAGAGAAACCAATAAGTTTAGAGAATATTCTTAAAGTGAGTTTCAAAAGAATTTAAAGAAAATTAATGTAATTTTTGAATAACATCACAATTCTGGTGATGAGATTTTAGTCAAATTTAAAACAAATGTTGCTTGGTCAATCAAGCCCATCATTCCCAAAATCGTTAATATATGAGCTCTCAACTTAATCATTCAATAATAACACTTTTTGAGGATTCAAAGCCCTAATAATTGACAATTAACTCGATATCTCAAACAATAATCAGATACAATCTAAAAGATACTAGTTAATAACAATTTTATGTTTAAAAACCTAATAAAACGAGATTTTTATCATTAAAACACTGCCGACTCTTTGTGTAAAAATGGTTGTGAATAGTTGGGAACGGCTTACAAATTGTCTGATTATTTTTGTCTGAAAACGGCACAGGTGATGAGCATCTGAGGCAACACCTGAACAAATGCGATACAATACATGACCTGCAATATAATAGAGTCATTTCATAAGAGTAGAGCTAATGTATTCCTAATGAAGTTCAGTATTAAAAAAAGTGAATTACGTTCGCATTTCTATGGAAACACAAGACTGAATGAATAGGACAGCACCGGATCGTTAAAAAATAGATGTAGAAGACAGCTCAGTAGTGAACACACCTAGGGCGGATTCATCTTTTGTATGTCTCTGCTCTGTAAAGATATTTTTAGTATTGTTTTCAATGAAAACTTATTTTTCTACTGAAAAGTAATTGTAATTTATTACAACATTTGCTGGAATTTTAGGAAATTATTTACTATTTGTGTCTTCAACCAAATGAGTGAATCCGGAATCGATTTTTTCAAAATATTTATTGTTATCTCTAATCAAAGTTCATTGAAATTCAAAGCCTTTTCAAATATGAAAGGAATTATTTTTGAAATATTTTTGCACTGATTTCACCTATTTATTACTCAATTCAAAGGAATGGTAAGTGTTTTGACTTTTAGCACATTTATTATCTGATTTGTTTCCAAATGATATCCCGATATAAGAGTAATGATTTCAAAACAAACAGACAGATCATAACAAATTGAGAGGTCGTTCCCTATTTGTATCATAAATCTCTTTTTTTGTTCAATTAATACGTGATCTGAGTTAATTAGCTTGTCAATTTAGATTAGTTAATATTCGTAGTGGAAAATGGTCTTAACCATTTTTCATTTTGAATGTTTACTAGGATTAAATGGGAGCTTAAAATTTTGAAAGAATTTTTAAATCACTTAATATTCAATTCAAATACAATTGAAGTGTGAAACTAATTGGTGCTGATTGTGTACTTGATAATTTGTGTTAATATTTTTCAACAATCAATTGAAAATATTATAATTGTTAGCTTACATTCAGTGTTAATTCAAAATGAATTAGTGATAAATCAAATGAAAAACTAAAAAAATTGTAATTTATATTTGAATTAAATATAATGTGAATCTTAATTATCATTTGTTATCCCTTTCCTCTTATATTAAGCATAATATTTGGAAATACTTTTTAATCAACTTTTGTTTGTAAATCATATGTTATTTTGATTTTCAGTGAAAACCATAAAAAAGGTTTTAATTTCAACTTTCGATTAAATTGTTTTCATTAGAATTGAATCAAATGTTTATTTGGTTCACAAAAAAATTAATTAAATTATTTAATGAAAGAGATCAGAGAATTAGATTCTTTTTACTAATGCATAATATTTTTAAAACTTTCTTAGATTTTATGATTTGAATCTCAAAACAAACTCGGATTACATGTTATGCTCGCTATTAAAAGACTCGGAGTTTCCTTAATATTAATATTATTTTCCTTCTCAAGAATTAATGATTCAAATCGTGATTATATCATAAAAATAGTTTAAATCTATTGTAATTCAATTGAAGTCATCTTTTAAAATGACTTCACTGATTGTGATTCAAGTGATATGGAAAGAAAATTAAAATTATTACCTAGGCCTAATGATATTTTTACTATTGAAAACGAAAACTGGTTATCAAAACCGTTTATAAAACTACTTTTATTTCGAAAAATAGGGAAAATTTCAAACAATTTTATAATTTATTACTTTTTGATAAGAAATGAATAATAATTTTTGGTTATTCCCAATAAGACCTCAATTTGTATAAAAAACTTTTTATTAAATTGAATTCATATAAATTCAGACATTTTTGTGTCGATTGTAATATACGATTAGTTCATTAATATTGGAGTCGAATAAGTTGTCTGTCATATGATGTGATCATTGCTTTGAGACAACTCTTTCTGTCAGTCAATTGCAATGTTATTAAAAAATATAATTATTATTTTCACAACTCTTATAATACACTTCAATGTCTTCAATAAATTGGTAATTGTGAGGCACTAGACTTGACTGATCAACCTTTTCAAGTGTTCCCGATTTGTTCCCGTTTTTTCTCTCACTCTTTCTTTGCATTATAACTATGTTTTGAAAAGTTTGTGATTTTATTTCACTTGTATTTTGAAATTTTATGCGAACTTTTCATTTGGGATGCATTGAAGAGATATTTGAGAATAAGAGCCAATAAGAAAGTGAAAAACCACTTCTTCTGTGAGTCTGTCTTCTGTTAAACCAATTGTTAATTTTTGTTCGCATATCAAATACGAGTTTTGCCTTTGGTTCAAAATTCCGCTTAACTTATCTATTAATTTATTGATTTGATTAAAGGCTTTCTCTGTGACTGTCTGTGAGATTGAGTGGAAAATAGAGTTTTATTCTCACAAATAACTTAATAATAAGTTATTTGAATTTTAAGTGAATTCTAATTAATAGAGTTTTGAGGGAAGAGAAACATTTGATCTGACAATCGACAGATCAGATTACAAATTATAATCTGGTGTTTAATCTCTTCGTGATATCAAATAATTGGACACTAATTTTGTTTAAATTATTCCGAGCCCTCAGAGGATGTGCTCCATATAAATATATTGACTGTTCGCCAGGAAAATATTTATTCGATTCCTTTGTAATCATCATTCAATTGAAAACAATTTATTTGTTGATTGAGTTCTGACTGTGTTTTAAAAATAATAAAGAAGAAAATATTTTGAAGTGTTTTCAAAAGTATTTTATGTTTTTTAAGCAAATGCTGGGAATTGAATGAAAAACAAAATTATTTGTGAAAATCAACTCAATTCTGATGGGATTACTGACGATATGGAACTCTAATAATAGAAATGTAATTAAAAATTATTAATTAATTGTATTTTAATGGAACATATGTCTAAGAAATGTCTATAAATCAATAGTGAATATTAGATATAATTTGTTTGATTTAAAAATGCAATTATCTGAGAGTTTTCTGATTAAAATTATTGATATTAAAAGTTAATAACTTTTTAGCCAACGTTTGAATAATAAGTTCACTGTTTTCTGTGATTTTTAAATGATTGCAAATAATTTGTTTAATTTTGTGATTAATTTCTAATTATGTTTTTGCAATGATTTTCAGGCCGGAGATGAGGAACGGCTGGCACTCAAACACCGTTTCTCCGCCGAAGGACTAGACATCCAGCTCCTGTCCGACGGCCAGATGTTGGCTCACGTGTGGCAGTGGCTGTTAGACGCAGACAGTAATGTTATGTCTCTTCGGCGACAAATCGATAAATTGCATCGACAACATGAACAGGATCTCAAGGTATGTTTTTCTAGCTTGTTTGTACGTCAAACATTCAGCTAGATCAAACAAAAATGAATCGATTAATCATTTCATTGAGAAATGTTTGCATAAATGAATTTAAATAAGTTTTGATTAAAACTCAAAATAAGTTTGAATTTAAAACAACTGAATTTACATTCATTATCACAAAAGACGATCAAGGTATAATAAAAAACTTAAGTTAGTTTACATTAAATGAGAATAAATTAGTGATAATCTTGGTCAAGCATAGAGTTTCATAATCAGAACAGTGTATATCTGATTCAGGTGTTATACAATATCGCATTTATTAGTATTACTTTAAACAAATAATTAGTGAAAGAATTTCTTTCAAAACTTAAAATTCATTGAAATAAAAAGTGAAAAATATTTTCCCTTAAAAACAGTTATTTAGTATTGAAAGTGAAATTCATTGTTCGAATTGACCCTAATTTTCACTGAATAAATGTGAGAAAAAAGTATTATTTGTTTGCATTAATGACTTTGTTTTGTACCTGTATGTCAATTGACATCGGGTGCCCTCTATTTGTACACTATTAGGAGGTAGAGGAGTATCTAGAGCATGTATGGAAACTATCGAATGAAAGGCTCCGGCAATTAGAGACCGAAAACAAAAGTCTCAAAAAACAATTACTAATTAATACGAATACCAATAATAATAATAATAAGAGTAATACTAATGAGACGGCAACTAAAGGAAATCCAATTAAAGGCAAAGAAGTGAAGCAAAACGTCGACAATCTTTGCGATAGTCTTAAACTTAAATCCAGTTTAAAGCAAATTATCCAAAAGTAAGTGAATTTTGATTTTAAGGTTCATTAAAGTATTTGTTCTTTACTTTCATTACAAAAAAGTTTGGAATCGATTTCTTTGTTATCTTTGTTATCGATTTTCAATGTTTTAGTAAAATTGGTTATTCTTAGAAAGTTTGCGTTTATTTTGAACATCAATTAATTGTATTATCGTTTGTTTTATTTTTAGCTCAAACGGCGACAACCAGTCGACCAAAGACTTAGATTTAATTAATTGCAAAAATAATAGTCATAACAATAAAAGTAATAAATTCAATACAATTAGTCCTCAAAGTCGTCGACGAAATACGGTTTCAAACATAACGACATGTGATTCGAAAACTGATAACTTTGTGATAAATGCAAACAATAATCGTAATAATCAAATCCAGGATGAATTGCAAGCCTTGCAGATAGAAATGTGTCAACAATTCAAAAATATTATCAATCAATTGGAGGATAAAATCATAAGTTTGGAAAAATCCAACCGGAATCTGGAAATTGAAAACGAGACTCTTTCCTACAAGGTAAAATTTCAATTATTTAATAACTAGGTTATTTGACGTGATTTGGGTTAATTTTATCTGTTGATTGTGTTAAACCACAAAAGTCGTGATCGCATCTTCATTACGCTTTAATTCGTTCAATTGATATCTACTTATAAATAGATACCAATTGAGCAAGCACAATCAAAAATGACAGATCAATCTTTGAGTTCAATCATTTGAATGTGTTTTGCATAACAATAATAATGAGATTTTTAATAGAATATAAACTAAATTGCATTCGGGTTTTAATCAATTAGATAAAGTAATCGTAACATTTTGACCTTGCTCATTCATCTAAATTTACTTTTTCAGTCATTTTTGACAATAAATGTTTTGCATTAAATTAAATCACATAATAATTGGAACATGAATTTCGAAAGGCAGTGGATTTTACACCATATTTATCATATTTATCAAGCATAACCAAACTTATCTCTACGAATCACCATTGTATAATGTTTTATTACATTTTTAAATTACGATCTTCTCAAGATAAATCTAATTAATTTAATTAAAACTGACTTTATCATCATCTAGTGATTTCTAATTTGATAAGAATTGCAGCATAGATCACCTTGATCATATCACTTTTCTTATAATTTGCAGCTGAATATTCATTGAATTAAATTAACATAAATATTGAGTCAGGTTTTTGTTAAACTCCGGAACACTTTTATTGAACTGACAATCAATTTATTTGTTCATTAAATTCATTAAAATAAAGTTATTTTAATTTTGAAAAAAATTATTCATTTTTTTTATTACTTAATTACAAATCAAAGACTTTATCGATTCGTTTGATTAAAGGTGTTTTCGAAATAACAAATAAATTGGTTTATAATTGAATCAATTTTTTCTAATGAATAATTTAATCATTTTTTCCGAAAGCTATTTGAAAAAATTCAAATCATTTGAGAATTAGTTCTGAAGAATTTTTTTAACGACTCTTTCGTTACGAAAACCATTTTTTATGATTTGATTTCTGATAGAAATGTTTGGAATCAATCAGTTTATAGGAAATACTATCGATGTTTAGTCTAATTTCATTTTTTTGATGGATTATAAAAAAGAGTCGACTCTTCCTATAATTAGTATAAAAATAACTCAAAATTAAAATGCATTAAAACTCAAAAATAGACAAAAACTTTACAACAAATTGTTTTCACCACTGATTCCAAACGAAAGAGCGTTTTGTCTCAAAAATAGCATTTGAAACAAAAAACAGAAATCTATTCAAACGAAAAGCTGTTAAAACCAGAACTAAATTAGTTTTTGATTATATTTGTGCACAAATTGTGTCTGACATTTGAATCTTGGTTTCAATCAATAGCTATCAGAATCTCAGTCACAATGCGATCAATTGGAACACCAATTACTGAAACTGAGCGACAAAAGAGGCCGTCAATCACTGTCTCGTCAATCATTACACTCTACCATTCCTGAAGAGGTCGACGACACCGCGGATGACCCGACACTGGGCTCATTGCAATTGTTGTTGGCCTCCCGACTCGGCTCAGACCTGGATCACAATGAGCTCAATCTTGTGAAACAATTACATGAACTCAAGACAGACAAACACCGATTAGAGGAAGAGCTCAACAAAAGGAATCATGAATTGAAGGAATTGCTTCATAAATATGAGAGGAGGAAAACCAGACACAAAGAGATGCTTTTACGGCTTAGGTATTGTCCACTGCACTGATTTGCCTCTAATACCAGATTATAGATAATTACGTTTCAATATCCTCTCAATTGAATTGAATTTATTGTTATTTTGAGACCAAATTTATATAACAAATTATTAGTGATTTCCACCAAATCGTCAATAGTTTATCAAATAGTGATCTCCAAAAGTAGTCTCCAAAAGTCACATTCAGTGTGACTCAAAGCGTTGCGTGACTTTCATTTTAGATCCGCGGGATTTTGAATCGTAATTAGCTCTATTGAAAATTCACAACATTTTAATCATATTTTTCACGCCATTCCTTTGTGATTCACTGTCTTTTCTTTGCTTATGTTATCGTTAATTCTTTTGCAAGGTCACAAATTAATTGCTATAATTTAATTATTTATAATTAATCTTACTAAAAATATTTAAGCTTTTGTTTTGTTTATTAAACAAAATATACATAATTAGAGGAAATGCATGAATCAGCGAATACTGGCGGCAGTTCCAATTAGATTGTGCTTGGCCATTCTCCAAACAAAAATTTAAATCTATTGAAATACTTATAAGTTATCTTACATCTAAAGCAGGGATGGTTAAGGGGGATTGCTGGTTGACCTCCCCTAGAGTGGAAAAATTAGTGGAAAATCCTCACCCTAGAATTTTTCGAAAATTTACATTACAGGTATAATCCCCCTCGACAATTTTTTACCTTGGTTCCCTCTTTGTGTTTTTTGCCGAGTGAAGCGAAGCAGCTTGTATTTGCATTTTATTGGCGGCAAATTTTAAAAAACCCACCCTAGACCCCCCCTAGAAAAATTTTGAAAAACGCCTACCCTACACCCCCTAGAGTCGAAAAGCTTGGCCATCCCTGATCTAAAGCATCTATTTATGGCCATCCCTTAAATGTTCTTGTTGATCTAAATGCCTTGCACCTTAATGATTTGCAAATATTTGAGGATTTGATTGATTGAAATTTCTATCTAGCTCAATTAACTATGGCTAACCTGAACTCTGAATGCTTTCCATTAAAAGATTGGTAAAGAGATTAATCTTTGAGTGACATTTTGTGACATTTTGTGACATTTTGTGACATTGTGTAACAAGTTCAAATCTGTTTTTTATTTTTAATAATTATTTTTGATGCAAATTATTTTCTGGGATTTGGTTTCAGGGCTCACATCGAGAAAGAAAACAATTATTTACAGGAATTGCTTCACTCAACCGATTATAAGTACAAATTGGCCGAAGAAGAGCTTCAAAAGCATAAGAAGTATTGTCGTATTTCAGACATAACTGCCATTAATGACATCGAATAGATGTTCCAAATAATTGTTTATCCATTACAGAGCTCTCAATAATTAATTCCAAAAAAAATATTTATTTATAAATCTATTTAAATAAAAGTTATTCCATTGAAACAAATGTTAATAAAATTCCAGTTTTTTAGACTAATTGACTCTGAAATTAATTTCAGCAAAAGAGTCACAATTTTTTTATTTAAACTTTTGATCGTATTTTGTGATAAAATTGTTGGCTAGGTTATTCATAATACTATGTCGAAATTGGGATTGGGAAAATTATATTACTTTACCATGATAATTTCCTTGAAATTTTTGCTTAGTTAAATTGTCAGGTTGTATTCCTCTTGTATTCTCCTGTGCGCACCCTTATACAGTGCAGGTCGTTTAGTAGCAATCGCTTGGTGCTTTTGAAAACCTTTGCCTATATCAGAAATTGCATATAAAAGAACAAAAACCCGTTCATTAGTAACCGTTGGTGCATTACCTTTCACTTGCTTATAACCGATATTGCTCTTAACCGATTAGCTCTTAAACGACCTACACTGTATATACCTTACTTGATTTAATAGATATGAAAGGGGGGACTAATGCTAATGCGGTAGTCAGAAAAGTGGACAAAATTAGAATCGAGGCGCAATTCGAGGACGGAGATCAAGACTATTATTCGAAATTGGAGGCAGGACTCGAGGATGAAGGAGAAGAATCGCCTGCGGACGAGGACTGGGATACAGAGATTAAAGACCAGAAGGGAAAGGGGGAGACGAAAGACGGCCACAAATGAGTTTTCAAAATAACTAAAAGTCAATATCAATACTCAGAGCCAATGAATCATTATTTTTAGGCAAATTAAAAATTTCCAAATGACTAAGAGTCTAATATGTCTTTTTGAGGCTAACCCTGGATTAAAACCAGGCAGTCGTCTTTTTGATAGAGTCGTAGTCAGTCGTCTCTCCTTTTTGTTCCCCGAAAACCTCCATTTTATCGCCATTTTATAAACTTATTCAAAATTATTCCTTTTTATTATAAGACTATTCTTTAATTCAAATACTTTTATTTTAAGACATTTTGTTAAAAGAAAATAAGACGAAAAGTGATGTAATTTTGAGACATTATTAATAAAAATAGTCATAAATCAAATCTAAAGCGAATTAGTCGTAGACTAGAGATGACTCCCGAAGAACTCCTCGCCTGTTTTAGATCGGCCGTCGAGACACTGTACTGGATGGCATATTTAGACTTCAATATCCCAGAGCCGATCCAATCGATGCCCAGGCGAGAGATCCAAGACGAAACAGTAGGTGAGCCCGACCCGAGCGATTTCAGACCCGACGGAACCGCCGCCCCCGGTTCCAGATATATTTATAAACAAATGATTTTTCATAAATTTATTAATTAAATAAAAAGTTGGTATGGAAAAATAGATCTCTCCAAAACATCCTTGATCCTTTCCCTTTCTAAGCAATATCTGATTATATCCCATCCCTATCCAAGACAAGTAAGAAAATGAATCGACACTATCGGGATGTTTGCGATAATTACTCAAACTATACGATTGTTTTGTTAGCGATTCAGACAATTGTTACGAACACTCAAATCGAATAAAAGATTTAAATTTTAAAATAAATTTTATTTAAAAATATATTCGGATATAAATTATTGTATTATATATGAGACAAATGTCGACAAAAAATTAAATAAGAGACTAATTGACTCCGAACTCAATTCATAACAAATGTTTCAATTCATCGATTCGTGTCCTGACTTTGCATAACATTTGTAGACAAAAGTCTTCACTAATATCTTCGAACATCTCTTCTGTTTTGCACATAAAAAATCCGGTGAATTCACAAAAGGCAGGATTTATGACCGAATCGTCTTTAGCTCCAAACACTGGATCCCTTACCCATAGAAAGACACGAATAGCTAAGGCATCAGCGCGTGTTATAAACAGGTTGTGTGCGATATTATGTTCGAGACAATAGTCCACTAATTTCATGACCCGTTCCACACATTCATCGATTTGTTTAAAACGAAAATTTTTAATTTCGAATACAAAGGCATCAATTGGCCAATTGATAGACCCCTTCACACCATTCAGTATATTGTCTTTAAAGGGAAGCCATTTGATGAGCATATCATAGTCGTAATAATAGAGATGGAAGTGCTGGTGATTCACAGAGGCCATGGCTCCCAAAGAATTGAATCCTACTTTAAGTGAGGGCCGAGCGCTGAGCGCAACCAAACTGATGGCTAGTTTGAGGGCATCGCCAGTCAATACTTGCGGTCGTTTTTCCTCTAATTTAGGTACGAGTAAAGAGTTGCAAAATTCTATGGGACTCTGGTTTACAATGACTGTGCCTTCAGTTTGGCCATCGTCTGATTGTATACGAAATAGCACTTCTTCGGGTTTGATTCGAGTGAAATTAAACTTAAGGTCGTCGAATGACATTCGAATAGAGGACATCTGTTCGGGTTTGCGGCGCATTGTAGCCCTGCCTTCATTGAGTTGGGCCACCATTCGATACGTTCCTTTCAACACTTTTGATTTAAGATAATTTTGTGTGACTTTGTATTTGAAGACATTCTTATCAAACGCTTCCATCCATTTGCGGCACAGAATTTGATCGAAATTGGAGTCAATTTTAGCCTCAAAATTAAGGACAAAATCTTTTTGGCCGAAAACAAGTGTCTCAACACTACTCTGATTACTATTTTGCTGCATATCTTTTGTAACAAAAATAAAATTTGAATTTAAGATAAAATATAAAACTTTAACAAAAAACTGGAAACTCTTCAGAGAAAAACAAGACTATAGTCGACTGGAAGGGTCCTCCTGTTTGACAGTCCTCTCGTCCCAAAGGGATCGTCCACTGCAGGCGCAGATCTTTTTGGTGTTATCACCAACGCTTGAGGCACGGGCTACAATACCGGCACCAATAACTCTGTCCCGTAGACTAACAGCCAACGAACGGCCGATACAAGCGCTCAATTCACAGTCAGAAACCTGTGTCTTGAATGTGGCTCTTGAAGAATGTGCTGAGTTTGAGGTCGTTAACGATGGAAGAACTGGTACTAAGACTCGGCCCAAATTTGGAAATCCTTCTCCGCTAAGGTCTCCGAACTCGTGAATATTCAGAGAGTATTTGTTCTGTTTTTTGATTCCGTCGATAACGCCGTCCACTAAACACAGTTTACTCAGCAATTGTGTGAATCGCACGACTCCTATGACGTCTTCAGCACCTGAGAGGACACACATAACAACAAAATTAACACAAATTATTAAATTTTTCTCAAATGACCTGTGATTTCGCTGACAGCGGCCACACTATCGCCCAAACCTTTGATAACTGTACTCAAACCGAGTTTTGACTCAATAGTAGACTGTATTTCGTGTATTGAAGAACTGTTTCGCTTTAATTCGATTAAAAGTGTCTGTTTTTGGACATCGATGTCAACGATCTTCACTTCACTCAGTTTCGACAATTCATCGGATATTTTGTCTTTACATGAATTGCATTTCATCTGAACCGCAAATTCAACCTTAAATTAAAGCAATCATTACTTTAATGATTTGAAAAAATACCAAAAACACAGATTAATGGATGAAATAACAAATTATTGAATTAATTAAAATTATTTCATTCAATGCTTTCGATTTATAAACAGTTAATTGGACTTTGAATTAGATTTTTATGCGAAATATCTGAACGTTTCTTATGTATGGAAACGACTGAAGCGGTGTTTGTTATGATTTGAATCTTAAGATTAAAATCTGATTAAAACTAAAATTTATTGAACTTATAATCGATTGGATTGACTTACTTTAGTGATACTCTTATCATCTGTTGTAGACATTGCTTACGAGGTTTGTCTTCGTGTTGAACTTGCTCAAAATTTATTTTAAAATCAATAAAACAAAATGTTTTCTTATGAATGATAAGAGATTTTGTTCAACACTTCAATACATACCATAAATGACGTCTTCAGAGGTTTTATCGCTCTTTTCGTGACATCTATTGATTGCCAAGAGTTTAATCAATTGAAAACTTTCCTAATTGACTGATCCATTTTGATAATTATTCGCAAAACTAGATTAGACAGCAATTAATTAATTTGAAAACTTCTAAAAATAAGTCTTATATTTAGTTTAAATGCATTTTTCTTTTTTAATGAAACTAAATGACAAAAAATTTCCTGATCAAATATTTTTGAAGTCTTTTTTCCAAGTTTACCTGAATTTCATTGATTAAAATTTAATAATTTAATTTTTATTGAAATTTCAGAAAAATGAGTGAAACAAACGTTGAGTCAAATGTGAAAATCATTGAAAAGAGTTATGAATTAGAAAAGGAACAAGTGGTTACATTTTTATTAATCAAATTCGAGGGCTCTTTCCTACTGTGGATTGGAGAGAGTGCTTCCAGTGCTCAGTTGGCGGACCTGTCGCTCGCCATCGGCACAAATTCTACACCAATTTTGGGGAAAAATGCGGATGAGCTGAGTCCAGCACTGGCGTCGAAGCTCAGCATCAAATACAATAAGAATAGACCCGTTTATGTGGCGCTCAACCATCCGATGGCCAACAAGAATGACAACACATTTATCGTTAGCCTTAATAAAAGGATAATTGAATTCCTTAATGAAAATCTCAATTAAATACTCATTTTATTCACAAATCATTGAATATTTAGATAAAAATTATATTTTGTATTAAATTTTGAATTATTTATAATTAGTTTTGAGTTTTTGTAAATTCATTGTCCTTTCGATTACTAAACTTTTTTTTAATTATAAGTTTTCTAAGAAATGGTCGAAAGTTTGTTACAGTTTTAACTCATTTTCTCGGATGACATAAGCGTTTAATTCAAAAATTGGTTATTTATTGGTTTAAAAGTTAAATTTGGTTGATACTATTAATAAAGAATGAGTTTGCAAATTATAACCAAGATAAAAGCATTGAAAATCAGATTTTAAACTCATTTCAATTGATTTTTTTGGTTAAACGGCCAAAGATTTGCGTCAATTAGTTTAAAATGATTTTTAGTACAAAAAAGAGGAAGTTTTTCATCATTTTAATGGTATTTTTGATAATAAGCAGTGAGCTTGTACAATTCGGTCAATCAGATAAGATATTTTTCAAAGTGTTAAAAGCGGCCAAAAAGCTCAAAAAAGTGAAGAAATTGTTACCACTTCTGCTATTGGGACCCAAGATTCTTATCATCAAAACGGGGTATGACTTGGTTTTGTATAATTAATTATTTTAAAATAGATCATATTTAAATATTTAAAATAGTTCATATTCAATCACTTTTATTATTTTTTGAGCAACAATTCTATTGTCTTTGATTTTATTAATGGCAATTGAATGGGTCTTTTTTCAATTTCAGAGAAAAGTCATCCAGCTATCCAGACCCCTGCTATTCGAATCCCACTTGCTGTTTGCCTGATACTTCATATGATTATTCAAATCAAATGACAGGTTATGGCAGCAATAGTGGGTATAACAGTGGTAATAGTGGTTATCCTCAGAGTTCTGGAAACTCATATAACGGCCGAAAATAAAAAATATATAATTCATGTAATCATTTATTCTGTATATGAAATACATTGGAATAACTCATTTGTGTTTATCGTTTAATTCATTTCTTTAACTAATCAAATAAAATCCAATTAAAACTTTTTAATTAAAATCATATTAATTAAAATTTGTGTGAAGAGATTATCATTGAATTTATGGTATGTGGACATTAAAGCAACAAAACTAGGATAATTCTGACAAAATCGGTTAATATTTTTGATAGTTTACAATATTGATTAAGCTTTCCCTGTATTTTGATAAATGGGGATAAAAAATTGGTTGACATTATTCGTATCTCATACTAACGCTAAGATAGTGTATGAATCAATCAATTAATTAATTAAAGATTTGGTTAATGAAAGATTGACTCTTTTTTGAGATTTGTTTAAATAAACTTAATTTTTGTTTACATAAAAACGTCTCATTTGAAGAGTTATAATTGGCAATGAGTTTGTTAACTTCAAAAATTTGTTTCTTAGATTTAAGGTTAGTGAACTAGGTGATAAATCTAAAGGGAATCTCATTTGAATAGATAATAAGAATAAAGTTTTATTATTAAAAGAAGACTGAAGTAACTGTCATTTCAATTGATCACTCTTCTTATCAATTTTATTATGAGTTGGGCCATTTTATTTTTATTGTTTTAGATTTAATTTTAATTTCTTTGTTTTTGAGTTATTTGGTGTCAGACTTTGAGATAAGAAAAATTAATGCTATATTTGTAAGATATTTCATCGAACTACTATGTAAAGTATGTGATTAGCAGAAGAATGTCTCAGTTTAGTTCCCAAATATAAATATACTGTACATAAAAGCATGAAGTCTACCCACGAATAAGTTACTTGATCTACAATTATGAGACGAATTTAAATTTCTTTTTGAATGTACCATTGTATAAAAACAACTTTAGGGAATAGATAATAAATCCGAACTCTTTCCTAATGTGGTCTAAACGGGTCTATTTTTGCGATGAATGTGCTCTCAATTACTAAATAATTCTGGCAAATTAAGTAAAAAAAATACTTATTATAAAATGTCATTTAGAAAAAAGAGTAAAATATTTGATGACCACAATCTTCTTTTTGTGTGAAATTAATTTGAGCATTACTAAATAAGTTACTACCACATTGCTTATTAAAATCACGATTTAGTTTAAATTGTATTGTTAAATAAACAAAATTACATTAGCATGTTTATAACTCTATTTTACGATTCACTTTATTCACGCAATTATTCAGTTTAAGAGAAATGTTGAAAACATTTATTAGGATTACAAACAAATCGTGATTTCTATTACTGTTTTGAAAGTGCTCTCAAAGTATATATTATTTTGAATTCATTTGCTTTTTATCTCTATTTGAAGACTAGTTTCATATCTCTTTAAGAATTGGGTCGAAATGTGTAACGAATTTCACTGATTTGCTAAAAATTATTTATTAAATAAGAATTTATTTTTAAGTCGAATTACTGGTTCATCAACTTTTAGTTGTAAAAGTAATTCTCCTTGATTACTCTATCAATATGACATTTAATTTTTTAAAATTTCATTGCAAATATATATCTTGTGGAATGAATTTCTAAATATATACTACATTGAATTGAAGTTTAATTGGTATTTTTTGGTTTAAACTTGTAAGATTACTTTATTGCTTTTATTATAACAAAATTCTTTTTTGTTGCGAAAAATATTCTGGTATTTCTGTTAATTTAGAATACATTATAATTTATCACTTTATTAAACGAATTTAAATTGGAGCAAAAAATTAAAACTGATTATAATTCTTCTCAAATTTTAGCATTTTATTTGAAAAATAAAATTAATTGCAAAACAATTATATTTTTAATATCTTAATCCCTTATTTTGCTTTAAAAGCAGAAAATAGGCATTCTTTTGATTCAAGATCAGATTATAAACAAATATCAACAAGGAAATATAGCATATTTTGCGAAAAGTTTTATTAGAGAAAGTTCTACAAGATAATCATAGTAAAATGGAATAAATCGGGACTTAATGCCCCACTTGATTATCTCTGTTAGTATCAATATATGAGATAAGGCTAAATATTGATCAACTTATTATTTTTATTCTAAGGTAAGAGTTCAATGGTTTTGGATAAGTTTTGATAGACTATCGCATTTGATTATACAATTCTATTAACTTCATATTAATAGTCAGATTCTTATCACATATAAATTCAAATTCTATATTTGGAAAACAGACTATAAATCTGTTGAGTATTATAATCGACATATTCGACCCCATTATTGGTTTGATTTGAATAGAAAAATGTGGGAAAATTGAGAACTGTTTAGTGAATAATGGGTTAAATACTTGACTTTATCGAAGAATATGGGAGATGCCGACATTGTACCAAGGACTTAGTTCTATGCAATCAGCGATGCTTCACTCTGTCAAATAGGGCAATCAGTCGTCTGTGCCAATGGTGTGCCAAACCTATGCATCCATTCACTGGTTTTCAATAGAAATGGAAATTTTTGAATTTTTGGGTCATTTTTTAGGCCTTTAAATGTGAGGTCAACTCTAAAACTCGATTTGAAGATAAGTTCAATAATACTCTTCGATACGGTATTTGAAAAAAGGTTAATTAATTGTTTGATTTAAAGGACGAGCCATTGATATGGTTTTGAAACCGAGTTCAATAACAGTCCAACTGTTTTCCATTTTGTGATCACAAAAGATATAAATAAGTACTAATATCGATATAAATTCTATAAAAACAGTTAACAAACTTTTATTTATAAAAAAGTAATTACTTTAATGAAAATGAAATATACAGAGTCTGTTATAGTCTTACAGAATCAATAGTGATATCGGTATTACCATTATCAATTGTTGCGAAGCGTTTCGTTAATTTATTTTCCAGATTAACGGAAAAAAGTATTTTAAGGTTGGGCTCAATCTTGGTTCAAATCAAGTAAAAGTTTACCACATTTTATCCATATAAAAAGTAATCACATATATAAATAAAATAAAAAGCTTTTAATATTAACATTCTTAATGTGGCCAAGAATAATACAATTAAAACAAATACATGAATAGTATGAAGTAATCAAATTGGGTATCTTTTAATGCCATTTCAAAGATAGAGACCGGTTACTTTATGGGACATTATCTAATCCTTGAAGTTGTTCTTCTCTGGAAAATATTCTTATTATGAAAATGTCTCAACTGAAAAAGAGAGCAAGCGTATAAAAATAATGAAGAATAGCCAAAAACATGTCCAAAAACAGAATATTTAATTAAATTTAAATAATTGAATTTGGTCTTTTCTGAACGAACTATAATATTTGGAAATTGTTATAAAACATTAAGGTGCAATTTAACACATTATTAAAGGTCGCTAATGATAATGTAATTACTATTTACCATGATGAGAGCTCTTTAATTTGAAAGCACCAATTAGCATATTCACTTTTCCCAGCAGTCATTTGTTTTTGTTGTTGTAACCAAATGACCACACTCTTTACAGCAAACTCACACATAAATGAATAAATTTTCTTCTTTTTTAAAATGAATTGAAAACGAAAATATCTGAAATACTGATTATGTACAAATTAAATCCCAACATCTATTGGAAATAACGCTGCAAGATTAAAGTGTTAAGGTGTGGATTTCTCACTGTGAAATATTGGCGGTGAAAAGTATTGATTATATATTCTAGAATTTGTTAAACAGAGCAAGAATTTCACTGCTTACTATATCCTATGCTAATCAAAATGTCACACGATTAGATTCAATTGCAAGTTCGATTTGTTTTATCTATCAACAAATAGCTAGCTTCTGCTACTAATGACAATAATGTATAACAAATATATTCGAATTGTTTTATTTGCTCTCATTTTTTAAAATTTTTATTTAGTTTTCAATAAAAATAAACTTTTTTTTTAATACAATTTGAGAATAAATTCTCAAAACTTTAAGACGTCTTTAAACTGTTTTATTAATATTTTATGTTATTTTACTTTAAATCAATGTTAAGGTTTCTAAGGATTAAAAAATTAACCGATTTTTCTTCTATTGTCTTATCTCGTTAAATGCTTTGCTGACTTTTTTCAAACTATTCAAGAGTATGGGTTTGGCCTAATTTAATGCACGCAGAACATAAAATACCTGGGCGTATGAGTTGAAAACATTTGCTCAATGCATATGTGTTTCCTATTTCATACTCTGTTTGTTAAATCCGATTCTGTGAAGAATCCTCTGCGAAGCAAACGAAGAATAATTATAATTGAATTTTAATTTTTTTTGATAGAGTTATGACATATTAAAAACGGATACTTTTGAAATGTTCTTCGAGTGATTTCAAGACAACTTAATCACTACTACTGTCAAAATATTGTGGATAATCAATGAGAATTAAGCAAGTAAGTAAAACAAAAAAGTTTTAACACATTTTGAATTGATTGACAGACACTCCTATCATATTTTAAAAGGAATTAAATTATTCGGTGAAGTTTTGGTGCATTTAATGAGTGACACAAAACTGGAAACTTCTCTTCTATTTTAAGATACCTTTTCTTTGAGACGACTTAAGTTGAGCCCTGGTGGAAAAAATTGTCTGAAGAGAAAAAGACCGACAACTAGTTTTGGCCTTTGTATAGGCCCAGGGCTACAGCTTTCCTGTATCTAACAAACAGACTTACATTTACGGTATTATATAGCAATTTATTTATAGACACCGTGTTTGACATTTTACTAGCGATTATACTCGAGGAAAGTTAGTATAACTTACTCTTTATAGTCAAGTGTGAAGTGATTTTTTTCTTATCTGACGTTTTACTCATTCGATCCAATTCTCCGATCATTTTTACAAAAGTGAAGTGAAATCAAAGTCGTGAACAACTTTTCTCATTGTGTTTGGTATTACTTTTTGTTGTTATTATTTCAATCAAATATTGAATTATTGTTCTACTGTTGTCTGACTCGAATCTGGAAAGTTGTCCGATTATTTTGGTTTCATAAAAGTTCTTATTTAAATTTGGTTCATTCCAAAAGTGTTTCAAATATTTGCTGTCGTTTTGGTGAAACGTAATTTGATTTTTTTAAATAAATATTTTAGGTGTTTAGTGAATATTAATGTATTTATGAGCGAGTACCGATTTCTTAATATTTCCGGCTATCATATGATTAAATAATTGTGCAATGAGATTTCAGCCTAATTTAAAAATGTAATCTATGAATAAACTCTTTCATAATCAAAATTCAAGCCATCAGTTATTCTTCGAATTAATTGGAATTAATTATAACAGCGTTTCCCAAAATGAAAGTGTTTTTTAAATTTTTGTATTAATTTATTTGGAAAATCATTTTATCAGTGGTTGAGTTATAAAGTCATGCCTTAATCGAATTATGGGCCTAAATATATAGATGTAAATTCTTTGATTATCAATTGCCTCGACACTCATCTAAAAAGTGCTGCCAAACAGTTCGAGGCTAAACACCTTTTAATTGGAAACAATGCAATCATTTGGTTATCCTCTCATCTGTTTTATGCTTTTAGTTGTGTTTCAAACTCTAATATCTTTGCCTTCAGTCAAATGTAAAAAGGAAGGTATGTCCAATTTGGAAATGATCAAATTGCTATTTGAAATCAAGAACTTCCCGAGCAAATTGATTCAAAAAGTGAGAGAAAAGCCTCTGATTCAGTTGTTGGGTTTGGCCAACGATATCGTCGAGCCATTTGTGACGGCCGCCGAAGTGGTCCTACTTTTTGATGATCTTAAGAATAAATTAGAGGACAAGTGGAAAAAGGAAATGGAGAATAGGCCACCCATTCAGATCAATCAATATGCAACTGTGACCGAAGAACCCATCACTGCTGAACCAATAACTATTTACCCAGAAACTCAGTGTTGTGATGATCAAGTGATGGATTCATTCAAATTGTCAGAAGTCAGAGTTCCTTTCAATGAGCTGTAAGTCACAAATGTTTATAATTTCAAACACTTTTCCATTAAATTACTATTATTGAAAAGCATATCAATTTACAGTTGTAAACAGTTATGCAGGTTAATTGCAATTTTATATGAGCCACTCAATCAAAAGAAGTGGCATTTTTATAACTTCTCCTTTTCTTGATGTGATTCAACAATAATGGATTGCTTTGTAATTATTGCGAATAATTTCCGCGCAATTGTTAAAAGTTTGAACTAAAAATAATTTCATTCAAAATTGAGTATTATATCAGAAGCTGTGGTTTGGGTTACAATCATTATTCTTAAGCAATGTATTTAACATTTTTTCATTTACCAAAATTACTTGCAATCATTGCAATTTTTCCAAATATGATTTACCTATGATTATCAAAAATAACAAAGATCCTTTCCTAATGGTATCTAAAAATATTGAGACATTAGGGCGATGACAGACTCTTTAGAATGTGATGGACTAGGTCAGTTATAGACCACCTACTTCTATAAATGAAAACTTGATTCACTAAAATAGGATTTAAATTAATTAAAATTGTGTCAAAAAATTGAATATTTACCGAATATTTTAATAGAGAACAGAATATGTATTCGAAACCTAATATCAAGTTAAAGGAAAGCCTTTACAATGTATACGATGACATGAAGGCCTCGGCATCTACCAGCTCAAACAATCCTCCAATGTTGTTTTCAACCCGGTCTCGACAAGGAATGGCTCCAAAAGTAAATCAAGACGAATATGAGTACATTCCTCGGGAGTATTTCCTCAAACATAATCCCGAATTCGCGTTTTATTTGGTTGGAGATATGCCAAAAAATTTTGCGGCGGTTCGCAGGTCTGTGCTCTTGCTAATTCTAATTATTCAGATTATTTTTTATCAATCAAATGATAGGAATCCCGTCAGAAGAGTCACAAATTCCAAACCAATTATATATCGTCTCAAACATTGAATAAATTTCTTATATTTTTGTAATAAAAGTTTTATTTTGTTATGAATTTTATCAATAATTTCGGTATATTTTTTACATAAATGATTACAAAGTGATTGTTATTTAAATTAAAAATGAATTAAAATGATATTTTCCCAATTGTCTCTCTTATTCTTCATAAAGTGTGGTTCATAAAGCTAGGACTTTGACCATGATCATTGCATTAAATGATAAAAAGGTGTAAACTGTATGATAGAGTACTTATCCAGTGCATGAAGCCGGTGCTATGAAGTAGCTGGGTATTTGATATTACTTGATAAGATCGGTTAGTTCATAAAATCAGTCAATTTGATTAAATTCACTTATAAGGGAAAAATACAGGGTGTCCAGCTTTAGACTTTACGAACTGAAGAAAATATTGAAAAAGTTCGTGCAATTTATGAAAAGAGCCC